>CATIWR010247156.1:0-51948 GCA_949677035.1 Omphalea diandra
TATATATATATATATATATATATATATATATATATAACTTATATATATTTTTATTTATTAAATTAAAATTTATATATTTATTTAAGATAATTTTAATCAAAACTAAGAATATAAATTATCATTCAATGTCAATTAAAATAATTATTAAACTATAAAAAATTCTAATCTCTTATGAGTTTATTGATTAATTAAATTATTTTTAGATTTTATTCAATTTTTATTACCATAGACTATATATTTGAATTATTACTATGTTATAATTATTAAGTACTTTTTGAGATAAAAGAATAATTATTTAATATTATTAAATAATTATTTATTAATTATATTATAATATTTTTATAGTATTATTTTATAACATGATTGTTATATTGTATTATATTATTATATCTTACATTAATTTTAATTATAAATTATATTAAATTATAATATTATATTTATTACGTATTATAATATTGTATATTATAATTATACTATATTTTATAAATTGATCACTATGATAAATTTTATTATATAAGATTTTTGTATATATTAATTAAATAAAATATGCAATTACATTATAGGTATGGTGGTAATTTATATTAATTTTTTGAAGTATTTATGTATAAATAAAAATATAATTTTAAATTTCTCAATAAATTTTATATTTAACTATATATAAGAATCTTTCAAAGTAATTTCGAATAAAAATATTAAATTTCAACAATCAAACGTCCCGAGTGTACTCCAAAAAGTGGACTAAAACTTTCCTTTTTTTTTTTTATTGATGATGTCATGAGTTAATTATCAGAGAAGGAATGGTTTTTAATCCATAAAGACATGTACTATTTTTAATAAGATTTAAACTTGAAATACTCGTGTCTCAAATATCATTTTTTACCACGGGTAAGGGACCATTTGCTCATATTCTTATCGTGCATCTAATTACATCCAAAACTAATACCTTCTTCTTCTTCTAATTCAATTTTTTTTTTTTAAAAAAAAAAAAGCTACATAATAACTTAGTCTCTCTTCTAATAATTTTTAGCATATGCCAAAATTTTTGGTCACGATAACAAATGAATAAAATAAAATCCAAAAATTCTCACTATTTACATATATCTTTTTATAGAAATTGGTATAAATATATTAAGTAGGCAAATTAAGGTGTTTGTTTTCCTTTTTGAGGA
The DNA here is from genome assembly GCA_949677035.1 of Omphalea diandra. Lineage (NCBI taxonomy): Eukaryota > Viridiplantae > Streptophyta > Magnoliopsida > Malpighiales > Euphorbiaceae > Omphalea > Omphalea diandra. The sequence goes on from CATIWR010247156.1 coordinate 1,170, forward strand.
TTTTATACTTTTTAGTTCATAAAAAATGCAAAGCACTTATTTGATTAATAAAATTTTTTATTTCAAAATAAAAGTTAGTAATTGATAAGCATCTAATAGCTTTAGTTTTTTTTTAAAAAAAGTATTTTTTATGTTACTTTTCATCAACAGATTTTACTTTTTATAAATAAAAATATACATATATCATGAATTTAATATTACCTTTAATATTGTGTTTGGTATAAATGAATTATACAACTTTATAAAATTCATTTGTAAATTCATATTTTTGTGTTTCATATAAATGAAAATTCATTTGAAATTTTATTTCATTAAATCTTTAGAATTAGTTACAATTAAACTAAATTTTATCAAATTTACAAATAAATTCTAAAGTTATAAAGTTTTTTTTATTATGATGAAAAAACCATTAGTTGAAATATTGTTTCACTTTTCTTTCTCTTGTCTCCTTTCTTTTCCTTTCCTTTTCTCTTTCTTCCTTCTTTTTTTACTTTATCTCTCTTTCCTCTGTTTCTTATATTTTTATATTTATAAAAATTTTTAAAAATAACACAAGGATATTTTTATAAAATAAAATATTTATTAAATTCTATACTTAAATCAAACACAAAATTCATTTTCATTTGAAATGAATTCTATTTTTATTTTGTAATAGATTAAGCATGGAAATTCATTTGCAAATAAAATAAAATTTAAGTTAGAATTAAATCAAATACTATGTAATATAATATTATTTTTCTTGTGTCAATAGAGAAAGTGTTTGAAGAACAGATGACCACAATACATTAATATTACTTCTCTACTTTGAATAATGTGTTTTAAATGATAATAAAATAATGGCAAAACTTTGAGAAGTTCCAATGTTTGTATTTTAGTGTGTTTTTGTATCATATAGGGGGAGAATATTGTAATAATACTTAGAGGATATGTGTTCCTAAGTGTTTTTGTATAAGAAGCGTAGTTGTACACATTTAATGGGCGTTGTGAGATTCCAAATGGGCATTGATCTAGCTAAGCAACAGGAGTTGCATATTCACCACAAAGGTTGGAAATGTGCCCAAAATTGAGCTCAAGCTTTGGAAATCGAAACGAGCATTGACCATTTTCAACAAGTGTTGAAGGAGTTCCCAACGGGTATTGTGAATTGTTCAATGATCATTGAAGCATGTTTGCAAAAGTTTGAAAAACAAAGCATCCAGTTCATACTTTATGGAAAATCCCCAACGGGCGTTGATCATGAGTTAATGGCGTTAAAATTGAGATCAATGGGCGTAGAAGATTGACAATGAGTGTTGGAGCTATCCGTTACAAGTTCAATGGACGTTGATAAGAAACAACGAATATTGTCTCCTCTAAAAATTAGTTTTAAAGGAAAGTTGTCAGACTTAACTTTAAATACTCCAACAACTAGTTTTGTAGTTTGCGTATATAAAGAAAATTTCTAAAGACCATAAAAAGGTTAGTGAAGTTGGTGAACAAGTGTGAACATTTTTGTAACTCTTTGTGCAAACTTTTGTGGTGTTACTTGTATTTTGGTAGAATGATTATTGTTTTTGTTACTATTTTGAGAGTAGGTTTTCTTAATCACTAAAAGTGTATTTGTTATCTACTTAAAAGACATTTGACACGGCTTGGATTCGTTATTGCTAATGGTTGTAAAGGCTGGTATTGTGTATTGGACTAGATTATTCAAACCTAAGTCAATACTCTCTTTTGATTTTGACAATATAGATTGAAAAGTTCTAATATCTATTTTAAGTGTTGTTTGTGTATATATTAAGATAGTATCTCATTGGGAGTTGAATTGAAGTGATTAGAAACAAGAAACTCTAAGTATAAAAATCTGCCTTCGAAATTAGTGACCGCGAATTTGGAGTAGCGACCGCAAATTTCGAAAAAGTAGCTATTGTAGTTATTGAGATTCAAAATTAGCGATCGTGAATTTTCAGTAGTGAGCACGAATCTCAGAAGCAACATTTTTATGTTGGACAGACAATTTTACGGTGACAATAGCGTCCGAAAAAGGAAAATAGCGACTGTGAATTTGAAGTAGCAACTGCGAAGTTAAAATCCGTTAGAAAGATCCAACGGCTAGTTTTTTGAAAGAATAATGGTTTCATGTCATGTGGACTAGTCGTTAGACACAGTTCAAAAATAGCAACTGCGAATTTTGTCTGACGAGCATTTAATGCAAAATATGTTTAGCACAACTTGGAGATTTGGACGTAGTTTATTTGTAACGTCTATTTGGTGGTTATTGCCTATAAATACACCACCAAATGGACTTGAATGCAAGAGGATAATCATTTGATATGTGCCAAAACTCTTGCTAAGTTAATTTTTATCTTTAATTCTTTATTTCTTTGTATATAGTTTAGTATGAGTTTTAAACACCTTTTGGGTTGGGTTTGAGAGTTAGCCATTGTTTAGAAAAATCTTGTAGAGGTTTTAGTGTGATTCTTGAAAACACTTGTAAAAGGTTTTGTATGAGCCTATAAAACACAAGTTGTAAGGTTTGGTGTGAGTCTAAACGCTAAGTTGAGTGTGAGATTGTAAAACACCAATGATTGAGTGAAATACCTAATTGGTGAATTGAAAAATGGATGTAGGGTTGATTAATACCCAAACCACTATAAAATTCTTGTATTCATTTTTTTCTTACCCCTTTTTCTAATCTTTCATTTTGGTGACTTTCCTCCAAATCAAAAGTTTAAATTTGCCACCAATTCAACCCCCTTCTTGGTGCACTAGGGCCAACATTATGCTTAAAAAAATACTAAGGAGTTGAGTTGGCTCTTTTGTTTCTTGTAAAAGAGAGTAGTTGTAAAAGTTCTTTTTAAACCTGAAAAAGGAAAGATTTTCCTTGAGTTTGCAAAAGAAAAGGTTGTCTTGAGCCTTGAACAGGGAAAAATTATTTCTGAACCTGAAAAAGGAATTGAAAAGGCCTAATTTGAAAGCTTGGAGTGGAGTAGGCAAGATACTAAACCATTATAAAATATTTGTATTGATTTTGTGTATATTTGTTGCTTTCGCACTACTTGTTTATGTTTTTATTTATAACTTAATTCATTCCCTTTTGATTGCCTCATCGCCACTCATTCCATCAATTTTAACATTATTTTATTTAATAATAAATCATTTATTTATTAATTATTTAATTTTATTACCATTGCTTATACCTAATATATTATTTAACTTTTATAATGAAATCGTTATTATATTTAAGATTAATATTTAATGTAAGTATTATTGAAAGTTTAATTTATAAATTTTTTAAAAAATAATTAATGGTTGGTTGTATATTAATTATTTTTAAAAATTTAAAATATGAAATATTTTTATTTATTTTTTAAAAATTATGTCTATATTGATAATTATATTTATAAATCACAATCAATAATAATGATTTTATTAAATTTTGAATATCAATCAAGAATTAGTAATCGACAATCAGTAACCACTAACAACCAACAATAGATGAACTAAATAAGTTTTAAAAATAAAAAATAAATTCTCTCAATTCAATGTAATCACTTGCTCAAAATTGAATTAAATGATGAACTGTATTTGCCTTTGTATAAATACAAGAGAAAGAAAAATAATTAAATGATAACAAGATTTGAAAAATATCAAAAGATAAGTACCTTAGATAAAAAGCTTTATTATCACTTTTTTAAAATAATAATAATAATAACCTGTAAAAAAATTAAGTTATCTAACTTCAAAACGATATTTGAATGGAAGATGTATTTTGTTTTGGCTGAAACCCATTTCTTATTGAGTACTTCAAAATTGACCTATTAAAAAAGTTCAAAGAATTCGCTGCTGAATTTCCTCTCCATTTTTTGCAACAAAATAGAGTCGAAATAGATCATAATGAATGTTAGTAGCATAAACAAATATGAATTAATGAGAAATGAGTGTGTGTGTGTGTATATATATATAGAATCGAAGAATCTCAAATTACTCAAATGGGTTGTTGGGCATAATCACAAGTAGGCTATTGGACTTTAAATTTTGTTTAACACTTCTCATTCTTGATAATTGTTTTTCCCTTACTGCGCAAATAAACTTCAAATCCTAATTTCACTTGATAAAGTGTCACAACCTAGGATTGAGTTGCCTTTAATATATATATATATTCACCAAGAGTGATTGGCCTTTCTCTGTCATGATCATCCTATTATTTATATCCAAGTCTAACTATGGCGTTAAATAAAGACCTTCGACCTATGGAGAAGGGGTAACTAATTGTGTACACAGGCATTCAAATAAAATCAAACAGAATCTAGCATGACAATCGGGCAATGGGAGTTCGAACCTCCCTCCATCTAGTATGAGATTGGTGGAAAACTAGCTAACAATAATTTAGACCATTTACTCATCTCTATCTCTATTGATACTTATGAATCTTAGTTACTCATACTTTCGCAATAAGATTATTATCCTACGAAATTAACACATATGTTTAAACTATATTACTACCTTATAAGATAATAAAATTATAATTTAGCAAAATTACAATTATATATTATATATACTTATGTGAGATAATTATAATACAAAATTATCTATTGATTTATACTTCTAATCTTGTGAAATATAGTTTTAAGAAAAAATTGTTAAACTAGAACGAAATAATTCATAATAATCTATTACACTATCGTTGACATTTATATATTCATAATGTTGAATAATCAGTGTAATTAATTTAAATCTTAACTTTATGTTTAAAATTATTACTTTTTAATTTTTTATAATTTAGTGTTTATAAGATGTTTATAATTTTTATTTTTTAGAATTTTCTAATTTTATATTCATAAATTTTTTGTTATATGATCTTAACTTTTTGTTTAGAATTTTTATTATTTGGATTTTTTTAATTTTATATTTAAAAAGGTCTTTTTTATATGACAATTAATTTTTGTAATTTTCTATTTATAATATTTTGATATGATAGTTTTCTATAGCATAATATAAAATAATGACAAATGGTTACGTTATACACAATTGTTTAACAAATGATAAATAAATATTTAAAACTAATTTTGAAATTGAAATTAATAATATATATTGGCAAATGATAAGTAATTGTTTAAAATGATTTTGAGGTTGAAATTCATAATATATTAGTTGTGAATTCACACGTTGTGCGGTTTGATTTTAATAATAAATTTTAAATAAATTTAATATTTTTATTTCATTAAATAGATAGTTAATTAGTTAAATAATTAAAATTAATATATAAATAATAATTAAATTAATCATTATTTTATAAAAAGTTATTATAAAGTAAATAAAATAATAAAATTACATTTTCAAAACTTATAATTATGTGTGAAATTAATTATAATAAAAAATTATCTATTGATTTATATCTTCAATGAATTTTAAGAGAAAATTTATTAAATTTGAATAAATTAATTTCTAATAATCGATCAAACAAATAATACTAAACATTTCACAATAAAAAATAAAATTAACATATAATTACAAAATATACATACATATATAAGATAATTATAATAAAAAATTATCTATTGATTCATACATCTAATCTTATATGATACAATTTTAAATTTTTTTATTAAAGTTAAATGAAATAATATTTATAATCTATTGTATTCTATTTGCCTTCATATACTTAAATTTTGAATAATCAATAAATTAATTTAAATCTTAATTTTATATTTAGAATTTTTACTTTTAGATTTTTTTATTTTTCTATTTATAAATTATTTAAAATTTTTACTTTTAAGTTTTTTGTAATTTACAATTCATAATATATTGACTTCCTATTTAGAATTTTTTATTTTTTAGGTTTTTCTAATTTAGAAAGTTTTTTATTATGGAAGTTAAGTTTTTTTTAATTTTTTATTTATAATTATTTTTTTGATATGACAATATTTTATAAAATAATGTTAAAAAGTGGCGCGTAACTGTATTATGCATAATTATTTGACAAATGACAAATAATAGTTTAAAATTAATTTTAAAAATGAAATTAATAATGTATATTAATTGATATTGATATTGATTTATTAGATTTGAATAAAGTAAGTCATGACAATTAATCAAATAAATAATATTTATATTTTATAATAAAAATAAAAATTAATAGATGATTACAAACTTTTTCTATATACGTGTGAGATAATTATAATAAAATATTATATATTGATTTATATATTCAATTTTCTATAGCATAATTTTAAAAAATATTTGTTAAATTTAAATAAATTAATTTACATATATTCTATTACATTGTGACTAGCATTTATACATTTAGAATTTGAACGATCTATGAGATTAATTTAAAATTTAGCTTTCTACTTAAAATAATTATTTTTTAATTTATTATTTAGAAGTTATTTAAAATTTTTTATTCAAAAAATTTTATTATATAATTTAGTTTTTATTTAAAATTTTATTATTTAAATTTTTTAATTTTAATTTTAAAATTTTATTATATAATAATTAATTTTTTATTAAAAATATTGTTGATATCATAATTCTCTGAAACATAATCTAAAATTACAACGTCTGACATCTGAATTTGTTATACATTGATTAAATTACAATGGCCAGAAAGGAAGGAAAACATTAAAGCACGTGCATACAGAGAGCGCACGTGACCAATTCCCCGCCAAAGTGATGAAAGAGACAAAATTGCTACAGATGGCTAACGCTTAAGCGCAGAAGACCCTTTTTCCCTCTTCTACATTTCGTTCCGCAATTTACAGTTACACACAGAGAATCGGAGGATGGCGGAGATAGAAATCGAAGTACGTACGGTTTCCGGTGAGTCAAAGACGGTTTCTATAGCGGAGAACAAAACCATTAGCGACCTCAAGCTCCTCCTGACTCGTACATTCCCTCCCGCGTCTTCCTCCCCCAGTTTTCATCTCTTCTTCAAGGCAACCACTTATCATATCCCTCTATCTTTTGTGCTTTTTTTTTTTCCTTAAAAAAATAAAGATAATAATTTACTTTCATTTATTTTAAATAATTTTGTTATATGCACTATATAAATGTCAACTGCTGGAAATTGTTGTATAGGGAGTCAAATTGAATTTACATTGTCGCATCAGCACAATTGCCGTTGAGCCTGGTGGATTGCTAGTCTTAATTCCATTCGTCAAGAAGGATAAGCCTAAGGCCCCAATTCCTGATTTGTCATCAAATTTTTCCCAACAAACCTCAACCCCTAGTAGTTATGCGGATTCAGTTTATTCAGATATGATGCAAGATTTGTCGTCTTTTCTGGATAAATCACCCGATCGCGGGCAGAATGATACTTACTTTGGCCCTAAACGAAAAAGGGATTTTGAGGATTGTAATGACGGCCATAAAGAGGGAGAAGGTCCATATGCTTTTCTATGGAGTGTGCTGCAGTCTCCTGGCCAAAGTATTATTGAGAATGCGAATTGTGAAAAGTTTGTTGAGGTTTTGGAATCCTTGAATTGCTTGACAAGTCCGCGTTTTGGGACTTGTGTATTGGTAGATTGGGCCAATGGTGGTGCAGGAATATGCAGAGAAAAGAAGGATTCGTGCTTGTGCCCAGCATGGTTAAAAAGGGTTATGCTGGCGTTTGCTTTCTTGAATGTTTACTCTGCATTTCTCCAAATGAAGAAGAGAGATGTTACCTCGCAATGTTTGAAGGAGGCGCTCGAGCAGCTTAGGAAATTTGGGTTTGTTGCTGGCTTTGAGGAGATAGAGCATATTTGTACTCTTTGCCCTAAGGTAATCGATTGAATGCTTAAGATTTATTTTTGCCTAGTCATTAATTAAGCTTGCTATTAAGTTAAATCAGGCTTTATTATATTCAACTTCTAGAAATGGAGAAACTACCTTTTATCAGTCACAAATTTTAATCCAGGATTGGTGTTGCTAATGCAATGACAACAGTCTGTGAATACATCTATTAATCACACCATAATGTGCGGATTTATGTTTTCAGTAAACAGACATACATATTCTGGTCACTCAGTTTGGCCTCTCTATTCTGTTTTGGTTGAGGTTTGATGTGATAGAAGACAAAAATTTGCCATTTCGTTTTCTTAAAATTGAAAGGTGTTTGAAAATATTGATTTGGGTCAGAGCAGCAAAACAATTCATGCTATATGACTATTTCAATATTTGTTGTGTATGGGTATGCATTGAGTTCAACATAAAGTGTACTGTTATTTTTGGGCAAGATACCTGATGTTGTTAAGTCACGTGCTCTGAATTTGGCTACTGATTGCGGTTTTCAAAAAATGGCCATTACCTGTCGTAAGGGATTAGCTTGCTACTTATTGCTATTTTAAAGTCTCATTATGCTTCATCCCTTCTCATTATGGGGATTTGTTAATATTCACACTCAAGATGGTGCAAAGAGAAAAACCATTTCAGTGTTTCAAGCTGAAACAGACATTATATTCTGGTCACTCAGTTTGGTCTCTCTATTCTGTTTTGGTTGAGGTTTGATGTGATAGAAAATAAAAAATTTGCCATTTCGTTTTCTTAAAATTAAAATGTGTTTGAAAATAGTGATTTGAGTCAAAGCAGCAAAACAATTCACACTATATGACTACTTCGATATTTTTTGTGTATGCGTATGCCTTGAGTTCAACATAAAATGATATGTTATTTTTGGGCATGATACCTGATGTTGTTAATTCATGTGCTCTGAATTTGGCTACTGATTGTCATTTTCAAAAAATGGCCATTGCCTGTCCTAAGGGATTAGCTTGCTACTTATTGCTATTTTAAAGTCTCATTATGCTTCATCCCTTCTCATTATGGGAATTTGTTAACATTCACACTCAAAATGGTGTAAAAAGGAAAACCTTTTCACAGTGTTTCAGGCTGTTTCTTTCATCATTATGGCTGTGACACTTTAGAGGACAAGGGGTGGTATAAAATTGTCATTGCAAATTTACATACCAGTTTTCAGATATCTCATGTTATGAGGCTTTTCAGTGCCCATCAGGCATTTCACCTTTGTCTGAGCAGTTTTGATTAATAATCCTATCTTTTTCTTGCTCTATGTTGTCCCATTTAAGTCCCTCAAGGTTTTTCATCACCATCTGTCAGTTAAAACATACAACTAGAGAGTAATTATCATGTTTTCATGTTGCAGTCAGTGTTGCTTTCCAAGCATGTCTTTGCTACTGTGCTTGCAGAAGATAAAAGTCTTCCATAAAATCTAAATGAACCTACTTTTTAATCAAGGTTTTATACATTAATGCCCCTTCCATAAAAGTATTGTTGCGAAAGTTGTTTTCTTCGGATGAGGGGCATTCTCCCCAAAACGTTGGGAAAATTATCCTATAGCCATATTACTCTAGTTGCACTTGACTATCTTGCTGTTTTTTGAGCAACATTTAACATTTCCTTGTTCTGGATTGTTTAAGCATATGTATTTATTTATCTCAGTTAGTATCTTTTGCTAACTATGATACAGAGCTGACAAATTCTTCTGATGCCCTTGTTATCATCAATTCTGAATCAGATGAAAGAGATGAAGTTCTAACAAAATCTAGAAATGGTATTATGAAAATATATGCTTTGTTTTTTCCATCTCTATATATTTCATCTTCCAAAAGAATGGTCCTGTTTGCATATTCCATTCCCACAGGTCAAAAAGCCATGTCTTTGTCGAAGATATTTACCATGATGAGAAAACGAGAAAGTTCCTTTAAAACTGATCTGTGGACAGCGGCTAGACATCTACTGGTATGCTTGATTGACTCTGAACTTTTTTTTGCACAGAATTGATGAATATTTGTTATTATATCTATGTTTTCAAGATGCAGATACACTTTATGAACACATGCACAAGGTGATATGCCTTTCATTTTAATAAATGGAGCAGACTTTGCGACAAACCTGGAACTAGAATAATGGAATATTTCTGAAAATATTTTTTATTAGAAAATTTAATTCTTCATTATCTTCTTGTTTTATTATGCTTGAGTTGTCAATCTTGTAGACATGCATGCAAAAACTTAAGTAGGTAGTGCATTCACAGGCCTATATATATACACTATATGTATTAAGTGCTACATGTATTGAAATTCCAATCCGCTATACTTGTATTCAGACCTATTTAGTTCATCTATATGTGCTTATATATGCGACAAATCATATACCTTCATTTCTGTTTTCTGATTGGATTTGATTAAGAGCTGTTGAGATATGAAATGGACAATTGGAACCTTGAGGTTCTGCAAGCAGAATGACACATGTAGTTCAGCTCTATGGATGGATTGGATTTCTCATTTGAATATTCCTTTGGATTATAGAGCCTTGAAATTTGCTGCGAAGTGTGGCCTCTAATATGAAATATCATTTATATTTTTTAAATGATTGGAGAACTAAGTTAGAAAATTGCTGTTGCATTAGAAAAATACTTTCTTCTTTTATATAACCTTGTCCCATTTTGTTAAACACATCATAATAGTGATATGATCTGCTATACTTCTGAACTCTGGATTTTCCTGCTCTCATTGTGTGGATGTGTAAATTTCAGAGATGACATATTTATATATCATCGATAATTTTTGTTGTAAAACTGCTAAAAGATGCAGGACTATTTGGATAATAAAGATTAATGCTAACTTTTTGCCGTACAGTGTAAAAGTGCAAACACAATTATGATGCACTTTTCCTTGGAAGATTTACTAAAATTTGTGAAGGGTGCCAGTGTTCCTGCAAGTGTAAATGGAGCAAAACAGGAAAAGGGAAGCTGGTCCTCAGTTCCACATTCTCACTTTTTCCGAACACGATGCCATGTAGGGTTATTTCACTATATTTAGCTATCAAATGGTTGCAGTGGTCCTTTGCTTCTGATTAATATGCATATAATTGCTCCGTACAAAAATGGATATGAAATTGGAACCAAGTATGTTGTAGCCTTTTATATTTTGGTCAAATCACTTGATGTAATAGTGTCAAAATCCTATAACATAATTTAGAGACTTTTGTGATTGATTAGAACAAAAAAATGGGATATTTGCTCAAGATCCTGAACAGACTTCTTTTTGTTGCTTTATGTATGAGTCTTGTTATTTAAAACAGCATGTTACAGTTTTTTTCCCCTGTGAATGCTATTATTCCTATTACGATCAGGTTCCAGCATTATCTGTAGCTAGGTCTTTTTTTTTTTTTTTGGTTCTGGCCCATCCACAGTCTAACAGGAGTGTCTATTGGCACGTTAGCAAAAAGGAAAGGCTCCTGTGAATGTGTTTTTTTTTTTAATCCTTTGAACTGAAATACACTACTTATGCAACGAGCTGACAGCATCTTGTCAAACCAGGACACAAATCAATTGCAACCTGTGGAAATGGTTCAGCATCTGAGAGAGGGCACTGGATCGAGTGGACTAGTAATTTCTACACCTACGGTTCAATTTCATTTGGATTCTAGAAATGTGATTTTATCTGACACTTGCCAGATAGTTTTGGATGTGGTTCCCTATCTAAAAATGCAGTGCATAAACATGATTTTAGGGCAAAAGTATAGTGAAAATTTGATGGTTTTAACAGATCTGAGTCAAATTTGTGTGCTGAGTGCTAAACTCTGAAGTTTGATGGATGCAGATGGTGCATGTTGAAGACATTGGCATCAGAAATGCGATTTATGTAAAAATACCACATGAACTGTCAAATAATACACAAGCTGCCCTGAAATGTATGGGGATAACCAAATTATATAGCCACCAGGTATAGACTTTGTGCCTCAACAGTTTGTTTGAATCCATAATTCCCTGTGTAGGTTTCAACTATTGCAAAATACACAGGCAGCGTCTATCGTGGCATCTCTTGCCAGGAAGAATGTTGTAGTGTCAACAATGACATCCAGTGGGAAGTCCCTTTGCTACAATGTGCCAGTTCTGGAAGAATTGTCCCAGAACTTGTCATCATGCGCTTTATACTTATTTCCAACTAAGGTATATTGCAATGGTTTTTTCTGTGTATTTTAGGTTCTGTGTGCTTTAAGCTTTGGTCTTACAAGACCTAAATGATCTTATTGTTTTTTAGATTATGTTGGGCAATTGTGTAGATTATACAAATTTGTTCATGTGTATAGGCTTTGGCGCAAGATCAATTACGAGCTTTATTAGCTATGACAAAGGGATTTGATACTACCATAAATATTGGTATATATGATGGTGATACTTCTCAGACAGAAAGGCTAGACCTACGTGCTAATGCTAGACTGGTATTTTAGAAGGTTTTAATTGTCTTAAATATGACAGTTTCCTTTTGATGTTAAACGTTTCCAGTTATGTGCTTAAATGTTTTCCACTTTGGAGTGCAGCTCATAACAAATCCAGATATGTTACATATGTCAATCTTACCATTTCACAGACAATTCAGTCGTATTTTAACAAATCTTAGGTATCATTGGATCACTATTTATTAATTGATTGCTAATATAACATTTTATTACCTTTTTGGTTAGGATTTAAATATGCGTCCTGTGATTGATTACATTTCTGAAGTATATTGCACTTTTAAAGTACTATTGCATTTTTATTTGTATTGAGAGGTTTACTTCATTTAATTTAGGTTTGTAGTGGTTGATGAAGCTCATGCTTATAAAGGAGCATTTGGATGCCATACTGCTCTTATATTGAGAAGACTCCGCAGGATTTGTTCTCATGGTACAATTTCCTTGTGTGGTTACAAAAAAAAGATTCCCCTCGCCCTTCTTTTTTCCACATCTGTTATCTCCTTCCCTAGAATGATAACAAGACAGGCACTCTCTGATTTCAAAGTGCAGTCTACGGCAGTGATCCTTCATTTATATTCTCAACTGCAACTTCGGCCAATCCTCGTGAGCATTGTATGGTAAAGTTAGAGACTGATATGCTCGTCATTTTGTTCATGCTTATTCAAATTTCAGGGTAGTTTCCTTTTTTTGATTATATTGTGGAATAGCTTTTAGTTGCTTTGTTTATTTCCTTTGCTTCTTTTCTAGTTTTCTTTTATAGTTTTTAAATGTTTTCGTCATATGTATGAACGATGTTTTGATGACCACATTTGTGATATTGAAAAGCTATAAGATTCATTCTTTGTGCCTGGATCACTGAAGTGGCTTTAGGTATAACACTATTTTGCAAATCATGCGAAGATTCCTATGATATTAGAGCATTAATGTTGGTGTGCAAATCTAGAAAATAGAAGGAAATTTTTATTTGTTTTGCTTTAATAGTGGGGTATAAATGATTGCCTCATACTCATGTATGGCTTTTCTCCTTCTGCATCGGGTAGCTAGGATGTCATATAATGGATTATCGAATTTTTAATTACATAAATCGACTAGGTAGATTAGCTATGTAGTTTCTAGCCTTCTCTTGATTGTTATGTGGACTACTTCACGATATTGCATGTTCTTTTTGTGGGACTGCCAAATAGTGGTGTTCAAAGTAAACCCTTCCAAGGGTTTACTAATTGTTTGTTATGTGCATGTCATGGTTATCAGATCTGAGATTTTTGGGGCTTTCATTTTTGTTTGTGATTGTATTTATTGATGATTCTAAATTCTCTGGTGCCCAGGAACTTGCAAATCTTTCAACATTGGAGCTTGTTGACAATGATGGAAGTCCTTCCTCACAAAAATATTTTGTTCTGTGGAATCCTTCTTCATGTCCTGCAATTGTAGGTGCATTAGTAGTCTTCTTTTTTTTTTTCCCCTTAGTTAGAAAGAATGAATTGCATAAGTACATTGTGTTTTTTTACTCCTCACTAATACTGCCCCAGTGCAGGTGTCAAATAAAGATGATAGGGACTCTGAAAAGAAAAAAACAAGGTGATAGCTGCATTTATATGCATGTGAATGATGTAATAGTTTCATATTATATGATCTGTTTGGTATGATGCTGCTGATGACTGTAGAGTAGCAGAAGTTAGACCTGGTCACTGGTGGCTTCTGATTGGCCATTTTCAGTTGCATGGGTAGATGAACCATTGCTGAATTGGACTACCCCAATTTAGTCACAGTTTAGAAACTAGCTAATTTCAGTTTGGATTCCAGTTCATAGCCAATTTTGGTTTTGGTTGGAAACTGATCAGGACTGGCTGTTTTTCATTAGAAAAATTAACTTAAGAAAATAAGAATGTTAAAAATAATAAAAAGAATTATTTCAAATAATTTATCTTGAGAATTAAGGCTATTAAGCTCCCTAAATTTGAAAATATTAACAAAAGTTAAAAGATTTAACACACGCGCGCGCCCACACACACACACACAAACACACACATATATATAATATAACGTGCCACACCCCAATATAAAAGAGACTAATGTATCCCTCTATCATGTTGATTAGAGAACGACATTGGTTTTACTCTAAATATACATATATGTGTGTGTGTGTGTGTGTGTGTGTGTACATCTACTTATAAATATGTGCACGTGTGTGTATATGTGTGTTCATTATAATTTAATTCAAACTTTGACCATTTGTAGAAGCTTGTAAATCATGAGACTCATTCAAAATGTAAATGAAAGTTAAACTGATAAATTTTATGTAATTGCATAGAATGATATTGAAATCTACAATATTAAATGTAAGTAAAATGATTGTAAATTCATAAGTAAATTAGTTCTAAAACAAAAATTCTATAGTATTTTAGTAGGTGTTGCCTTGTAATTCTATGAAGCTTTTTACTTAATCAGGAAAGGAAATTTATATAATGATAATATAATTAACACAAGTAGATTATTATTATTATTTTTTTTAGAAATGAGATTTAGAATTTTGTTAAAAAAATTGTAATAGTATTTTTTAATCTACAACATACTAAATTTACAATTCACCATATAGAAACCCATATTAAAACATCAAAAAGACTTAATGAAGTTGGTTTCAAGTCAAGGGTAAAATAGCATATAAAATTATAGGATTAGCATCATCGATATTATAAATTTACCATGCAAGTTTTTTACTGTTATTAAATTGCTAGAATATCCTTAGTAAAACATAAAATGAATTTTTAGAAGGGAAAAGTTGATCAAGATGAAAGGTAAAAAGAAATTTCATGATAATAGAGAATTATAA
Organism: Omphalea diandra; assembly: GCA_949677035.1. NCBI lineage: Eukaryota > Viridiplantae > Streptophyta > Magnoliopsida > Malpighiales > Euphorbiaceae > Omphalea > Omphalea diandra. Next base: position 16,222 of record CATIWR010247156.1, read on the forward strand.
TTTCATAGTTGTATTATTATAATTTTGCAATTTGAATTCTTAATTTATATTTATTCTTTTTCAATAGTCTTGTTTAATAATTTCACTTGCTAACGCTCTCTTTATTTTTTTTAATTCATATTAGATGACCAACAATAAATCAAGTTAAATTGTTTTTGATACCCTTATTTAATAATTTCACTTGCTTTCTCTTTTTTTTTTTTTTAATATTTATATTAAATGAACAACAATAAATCAAGTTAAGTTTCATTTCATATTTTAATTTTGAATGCTAAAGATTAATGAACTTCTATTTTAAAGCAATTTATATGATAAGCACTTATGGTAGAAACATTAATATGATTGTCTTTTCATCGGATCTCTTCTCTATTTTTAAATAATTTTTGAGGGAAATTAAACAATTTTTAGTGGAATAGAAATATATAAAAAAAAATTACAACTTTATCATAACAACTTCTGCAAAAATACAAACAAATTTATGCAAACAATCCAGCTATAAGTAGTTTAAAATTTTTATAATAGCCATAATGTGAATTAGTTTTACATTTTAATGTTTTTTAACCAAGGTACAAAAATTATTTTGCAATCATAATTTTAACGAATAAATCAAAATGATACTTTGAAGATAATATTTTAACATAAAAAGGGCTTGATTATTAATTTTTTAAAATTTTCTTTATAATTATAATATTGAGAAACATCTAATTAAAATTTTAAATTTGATGATATTTTATGTAAAGATCAAAACACTTGGAAATTCATAGAAATGTTATGTTTAAATCTTACAACTTATAAATGGTTATTTATTTTGTAAACAAACATCTAATACCAAAACTGCTTTTTTTTTCATTCGAAATTATCATCAGTTGCCATTTATTTCGTTTCATATAATACCCGCCACTTTAGCTTCCCGTTGATGAAATCACAAAGGAGGTCGTTATTGTCTGGAACTGGCCAGCCATGGTTTGCTTCCGGTTCTGGCTGGTTCCAAACTGGACTGCAGCCATGTCTAGAATAAGTGTATGTGGCACTAATGTTGAGTAGATTCTTCTAGTTGTATTTTTTTTTTTTTTTAATGTCAAACATAACATTATCTATACTATGAATGCTTTATCCGCTTATTCTGCCCATATGATTTGGTAAAATATCATGGTGAGTTTTGAACACTCCTTCAAAGTGGCATATGTAATTCAGCAGGAAGACAGTGACATTTTGTCTTCTTTTTCTTGTAGCCTTTTTATATTGAAGTTTTGCTTTACTATTTGTTTTTCTGGACACATGTTTCAGTTAAAGCATATGATAATACAGCACACAGCATGTAGATATGATCTGCTGGATGCACAATAAAAAACTTCAGAAAGAATTTTATTATATATGTATTTCTAGACTGGACTGGTATAGCAATGCCTGATGCTATGTTTCCTTTTCCAGCCCCATATCCGAAGTGTCATACCTCTTTGCAGAAATGGTTCAGCATGGACTTCGTTGCATAGCTTTTTGCAATTCTCGCAAACTTACTGAGCTTGTTTTGTCCTATACGTACGTCACATTGATTCATGAATATTAAATGCAATCTGAAAGGCATCTGCCTATTCTGATAAAAGGCCTTTGGGGCTTTACTTTTTGTTGTATATTACATCAGATGCTGAAAGAAATTGATGTTTCTAATTTCACTGTGACAGGCGTGAGATTCTTCAAAGGACAGCACCCCACCTCCGGGATTTAATATGTGCTTATCGTGCCGGATATGCTGCTGAAGTGAGTAAAGTTATTTCAATTTTCCTCTAACGGAATTATTATGATGGCAATGATGTGGACAATTAGTGGTATTCTTTGGCTGCATAGATTTGGAAAATTACTTAAATTATGTTTTTTGTGCAATGTGAAAGAGAATCCCTGAGTTGGAAACACATTTCTCTCGCCTTTCTTTCTTTCTTTCTGAATACAGTTCCATTTTTTTATAAAAAGAAAGAATGTTCTTTCTCTTGTCAACTAAACTAACTTTAGGATGGAATTGTTCTCTTCCTAACTGAAGTATGAATTTCATCAATCTGCTTGTAGAATCTGTTGACGATTCTTGAAACGAAATGCATTCAACAAGCAATCTAATGAAATAAGTTTAAACATTAGGTAAATTCATGAATACCCACCTGTAATACCATCAATACCCAAAATTTTCATTTTAGACATAATCAATTGCCATCCGCACAATGTTGGTTATACCTCCCTTTGTGTTTGTGGTTTGCCTTCTTTTGGATAGACAGATCAATTGATTATTTACATTATTGCCACCAGCAAGTGAGTCAGTATATTATACTATTTTCCTATTGATAAATCAGGATCGAAGGAAAATAGAGAGAGATTTTTTCAGTGGAAAGCTATGTGGTATTGCTGCAACAAATGCTCTCGAGTTGGGCATAGATGTTGGCCACATTGATGCCACCCTGCACTTAGGTTTTCCTGGTAGTATTGCTAGGTAGAGTGCTTCATTTCCTATGCGTTTTTTTTTTTCCAAAAGTATGAAATATATCCTTTGATTCATTTTATTGGAAGCTTTTCTATTTTTTCATTCAGCCTGTGGCAACAAGCTGGCAGATCTGGAAGAAGAGAAAAGCCATCTCTTGCTGTGTATGTTGCTTTTGAAGGGCCTCTTGATCAATATTTTATGAAATTTCCTAAGAAACTCTTCAGCAGTCCAATTGAGTGCTGTCATATTGATTCGCAAAACCAGCAGGTTCAAGTTTTCTTTGGGCAACATTGCCATTTCAATTAATTTCATCTAACTAAGCAATTGTTTACTTATTATTTTGTCTTCCTCTTTCTAGGTGCTTGAACAGCAATTGGTCTGTGCTGCTTTTGAGCACCCATTGAGTTTGCTTTATGATGAGAAATATTTTGGCTCTGGTTTGAGCAGTTCAATAATGTCCCTGAAAAATAAAGGATACCTGAGTTCTGATCCCTTGCATGATTGTTCTGTTAGAATATGGAGTTATATTGGGCACGAGGTTTGTTGCTTGTCTCAGCAATTTAGGTTTTAATGTATCTGGCATGACGATGTGATCTGAGATATTTTATTTGAGGGATTTTTTTTTTTTTAGTTCTTACCTTTTCACTTCCTTATAGAAAATGCCTTCACATGGAATTAGTATTCGAGCAATAGAAACTGTAAGATACAGTGTAATAGACAGAAACCAGAATGAAGTCCTTGAAGAGATAGAGGAAAGCAAGGCTTTCTTTCAGGTAGTAAAGTTGCAGTTCCCCTTTTTATCATGGACATCTATCTCTTACCTGTTAGCTAGACAAGTTCTTTCTTTAATACAAATGTTTGTTTAGGTGTATGAGGGTGCAGTCTATCTGCACCAAGGGAAGACCTATCTAGTTGAGGAATTGAATATATCAGAAAAGATTGCTTTATGTCATAGAGTGGATTTGCATTATTACACAAAGACCCGTGATTATACAGATGTTCATGTTCGCGGTGGCGATATAGTAAGTCAGCCTCAAGTTTTTTTTGGTTATTTTTCTGTTTTTTTAATTAATGAATTTTCCATGTCTGTTTTCAGCTGTTTTATTTAATTTGTTAAATGGTTAATAATTAGCAACAAAATTGTGGCCATCAATTTTCTGTACATAATAGTCTATTGCCGATAGTTACAGTTGCTGTAAATACTTGAGCTGCATATAATTGGTTACGGATAAGTATAACTACAGTTTGAAACTAAAGCTGCTGTATTCTGAACTTCCATAGATGAAAGGAAAAACATAAATAATTGATTCTGTTGATATAATTATCCTTCCCTTTGAAATTGATTCTGTTGATACAATTTTTTTTCCCCAGCAAACTATTGAATCTTGTTCCATATTGTACTCTTTCTTTTATCTTCCTGCCCTACTAATAATGCTTATGTATATGTTTAATCGTTTATATTTATTTGAAGCTTCCTGTACGTGTTCCTAAATTGACCCATTCACTTTGGAGAAAAGTCTGAAGTGGCTAATTGCTTCTGCTTTGGTAAACGGTGCTCCCTTGGATGTTTTCACTAAATTTAATTATGAAAAACTTTTACAGTAAGGTAATGGCATCTCAAAAGGCACTTTGGCCCAAAGTTTTCTTTTATTGCTGTGGCCTAAAACAACAGAAGTGAACAGGGGCATCCTTCCATCATGTGCAATGCTGCTATTACACTGTGCATTGGAATGAAGACTACACATGCGCGGAAACACATAGGGAACAGGGAGCTATTTAAAAAATGAAAATGATACAGTTTTTGCATGGCCCATAATTTTTTTATATTCTATTGTTCACATGTTTATAATGAACCACTAAATTTACTGTCATGCAGATTGCGCCTATGAATTTTAATGTCAAATTGATACAGATATGGTACTCATTATGTTTAACAAAAAGTTCAATTTAAAGAGCTATCTAGAATTTTAGGTAGCAAGCATCTAGATAACACTTGAAATTTGACATTCATTCTCTAAATAATCTCAGCAGCAAATAAACCATTGATTTGCTATTCTTATTTTTGATATCATTTGTTTAGTTGCCATAATATTTCTGACCAGAAAGATAAAGGTGTAAGGGTGAAGGGTGACCACATATTGTCTCCTTATACTTTAGGTTTTCCCCACAGAGGTCAGAAGTGTACTTAGTGCACTAATACTTTCATATACAAGATTCGTAAAAAGAATAGGATTTTCACGCTAAGAACAGAAGTGCAAGAAAACATCTAGTCTTCAGCTTTTAGGAGGAAAAAATAGTTTAGACTGACTGATAAAGGAGCTTTTCTGTTAGATGGGGTTAGCATGTTATAAATATGAATGCTCAGAGTCATAAGGGGTCCAAGCCGTCTGTTAACTGCTCGGTGACTTGACTCGATAATGGGTTTGTTCAAGCATTTGTTTACATTTGTAAACAAATGATTCCCAAGCGTAGTCTCTAAGCTTGTTAAGTGAATGAGCTAAGCTTGAGCAAAGGGTAGTCGGCTCATGACAACTCTTTTAGGCTCAATTTCTAATAACTTTCAATTTTTATATCACATGCTTGTGGTACAATGCTTAAAAGTTAAAATAAGTATTATACTGTCAGTAATTTTTTGAAAAAATTTGGTTATGATTTAACATTATTGAAAAAGATTTAGGCTTGGTTTGGACTCATTTTGACTTGTGAGTTACATATGAAAATGGTAGTGCTTGACTCCTTTCAGCTCGTTTATCAAACGAACCAAGCCCCAGCCTAAGTTCTAGACTCATTTTCATTTGGTGCTGACAAACTGTTTGTCCTGCATTTGTTTAGGCATATCCAGTAAGGCTTTCCAATAATCAGTCCTCGAAAACAACAGCTAGAGCAAGTTCTTGTAAAGTAACAACTACTTGGTTTGGCTTCTATCGCGTACAGAGAGGGACCAACAAAATCTTAGATAAATGTGATCTTTCACTGCCTAAATACTCGTATGATTCACAGGCACGCATATGGTTTTACTTGTTCATTTCTTATTTTTAACAATCATTACTTGGCATTGTCGTTTCTAATGATGCTCACAAGATTATAGTTTTCCTTTTATTATCTCTTTGATTTTTTGGTATATCATTTCATATACAGGCTGTTTGGATTCAAGTTCCGCAATCAGTTAAAAACACAGTACAGAAACATTTCTCCTTTCGTGAGGGTGTGCATGCTGCTTCTCATGCTATTCTTAAATTAGTGCCTTTGTAAGTCTTCAATGTTTATGATCTAAAACTAGCAGTTGTTGTCTGTGGTTTCTGTCATTTGGATATCCAATGCATTCATATTAAGCTTACCAATCAAAGGCATGTTTGGCTTTGCTATTTCTAATAGCAACTTTAAGGCAAAAAACTAGAAGGAATTACCTTTACTAATTGATAATAGATTTTTCTAATAAGTATTGAGCTAAAATTGATTTTGGACGAAGCTAATATTAGAAAATTTGCAAACAGCTAATAAATTAGTTTGACAATAAGAGTGAGCACAAGTCAGTTCTGCTTGGCTCAATTATTTAAAATACTTGGAACTGAACTGAAGATGGTTCTTCAAAAAAAAAACTAAAAAATTAGAACTGGCCTGAGTTCTTTAAGAATCAGTACTGAATTAAATCGATTTTTTAGTTTGGTCTAGTTCAGGTTTTTGGTTCTATTTGATTCAATTCAATTTGGTCATTTGGTTCTATAAAAAATCTGGACTAAGAAACCAAATTAAACTAGACCCATATTAATCCAAACTAATTTAGTCCTATGATTGAATTGAAAAAAAAAAAAAAAATTAAACTAAGGCCTGATTGGCATTTAGCCAATCTTGCCAATGGTGTGAAAGCAGGCATTGTCTACTTATGTAAAAGGAGGCAGCGCCTCCTTCATTACTCACATAAAACGTGGGATGTGATTTTTTTTTTTTTTAGTGAAGTTTAACAATTTATTTCTTTCGTTCTATAAATTCATTTTATGCATATAAACTATCATCATGAAAATTATAGAACAGATTACTTTTATAAAATTATTTACTTTTTCTATTTATTATAAAATATAGATTATGAATGCATAAAATTAGTTGATAAACAATCTGTATAACTATTAAAAAAACTAAATTAAGTAGTATTCAATCGATTTTACATTTTCCTAAAATTTTTGTTTAAGCATGTATAACTTATGTATAGTATATGTAACTTATATTGTAAGAAATTATTTTAAATAAATTATATATATAAGTTTATGTAATATCATAGTTATATATATTATGTGTTATATGTTACATAACTAAGGATATAATCTAGTAATATATTTTTTTGATATTAGTTATCTAAGATTATAATTTTGAATATTAAAACATATTCTATTTATGTATTATGTACTTTACACAAGTATAGTACACCAAATAGAAATCTGAAATAGCTCTCACACACACACACACACACACACACATATATATATAAGCACATTTATGTATGTAAGATAACACACTAATACTATAGACGTACAAACTATTATTATAACTGTGGTGTACTTCAATATAGTGTGTGTAGACCTGAACTTAGTATATAAGTTTATACTTTATTATGTGTAGAAGTACACTAAATATAAGTTTACTATATATATATATATATATATATATATATAATTCAAACTAGTATATAATCTAGTTATTCATAAACTACTTCGCTCCACTATATACTGTGCACAATATAAATAATATGACACTCCTAAGCCTATAATATTATATATAATAAATATGTTATAGATAGAAGCACACTTATGTGCTTAGTATATGATAATATACTTACACTATAAATTATTGTATGACATAAAATTTATGTATTTCAAACTTAGAGCATATCTAGAAAATAAAATTGGAATGATTATATAAATAAATCTATATTATATATAAAAGAGGGAATGGGGAGGGAAGATATATGGACCAAAAAAAGGCATGATTTTTATAGAAATTCCAAAATTACCCTATCCTAAATTACCTTAAGTAATTATTATTATTATTATTGACTCTTTCAATATAAGTATGACTAGAATTCTATTGCTAGATGAACTTCTAAAAATAAGGTAACCTATCCTATGTTTATGGAAATATGGAATCCCTTTAATTGGCACTATTTTGTTATGGGGGCCATCAATTCTAATGACATAATGTTATTATCTTCTTGAAATTCTCTTTCCATATTATATTGGATAGAAATTTAAATGGTGCATTTGAGAATATGTACTCATTAATTTCTGAGTTTGATAATGAAAATAATATTTGATAACCGTAAAAGTATCTAAATATTTTCAATGAATAAATCAAATATTTATGCTTTTTTGAGTAATTGGAATTTATCTTTATAATTTTAAATTTTTATTGCAAAAATCTTCATACTTTTTATATTAAAAAATAAATTTTTAATAAAAATGGAAATATTTTTAAATAAGAAAAATGCTAACTAATCAAAAGCTTTCATCTTTTAAAAGTCATGCTGCTATATATATATATATTAATTTTAATTTGATTTGTGTCTTTAAAAAGTTGAGTAAAAAATTATATATTTTAATTTGATTTTGTATAATATCTTATGCACGTGTAGTGCATTTGCAAAATATAAAATTAATTATAGTAAAACATTGTCAGTATAACTGCACAATGCACAATCCATGAGTGGGATGATATATATAAAAATAGAGAATTTTTTAACTGACAAAAAAAAAACATAAAAGATAATAGTATTTAAAAAAGAAAGACATAGAACTAATAAATTCTATTAGAAATTAGGAAAGGTATATTGCTAAAAAAAGTAGTATATGGTTAGCAATAACATGTTAATTAATATTTATATTTTGGAATAATTATTGAAAATTAATATTGAATAACTAAAAGATAAAGAAAATAATTATCTAATTTTTAGATTGTTTTATTATTGAAATATGCATGTGCATATGAATGTATGGCCTTAATAGATGCCCTAATTGTGAACAACAATTTTTATCTTTCTTCATTACATAAGTTATATTAATGATATGAAATTTTGACAATACTAGTGTGTGTAAATATATATGGTTCAATTATTTGGTGCAGTTCAGGTAATAAAAATATTCAAACCATTTTGGAATGTATACTAACCTTGATGACTTTATGATGCTTTGGCATGCAGGTACATAAGATGCAACTCATCTGACTTGGCTCCAGAATGCCCAAACCCTCATGATACCCGTTTTTTTCCTGAAAGAATTCTAGTATATGATCAGCATCCAGGAGGAACTGGCGTCTCAATGCAGGTGACTGGCATGAAATTGCTATGTCCAAAGATTGGTCATATTTTGTGGTGTGTAGGATAGGTTTGGCTCAAAGGACAAGTCAGGATATATCTTTTATGTCCTGAAGATTGGTGCACATCTGGGAAAAGACAAGACACGGTCTTGTCATGTTCCAACAGTAGGTTTTTCCTCTTAAAATGTTCAACAAGCTTGTCCGAATAGTCAAGTATTCAAGAGATGTTTTAGCTTTTACCTAATTTCTTTTAATTTGTAATAATATATTACAGTAAATTAAATTAAGATAGAAATTAAAAAGTTTAGAATACTTTGGAATAAATATTTTAGTTGTAGTTAATATTTCTTTTTTTTTTTTGTTTATGGATTTTTATTTTGTATTTTGTACTATATTTAGCATCTTTCTCAGTAAGTTTTTTGAATAAAAGACAAGAAGCTAATATAGGGTATTACAGTTCACTTTTTTTTTTTTTTTTTTTTTGCCCCTTAGTCTTGTTAATCTCGCACGAAATGTTAGAGCTGGACAATAATGTTTTCTAACCTGTCCTGTATTGTCTTGTCTAAGTCTAAGCCATTTGTTATTTGTTTTTTGGCATAAATTTCAAAATTTGAATAAGTGTCAATTTTTTTTTTTAAATCAAAACCTGGGTTTTAAGTTATGTTCATTGACGTAGCTATAAATTTGGCTTTACATAATTCGTCGAACATCAATGTTCTTTGGTTACCCCAAAATATGATAATCAATTTTCAGTTAAGATTCTGTTTTTGCTGTATTCAGATCTTCCTTCTGATATCAGGTCCTTGGGATATGAAGACATCATTTAATTTCTAAAGATTTTGGGCTGGTTTCTTTTTATGACTTGCTGTGTAGGTTATTAATTGCTTCTTTTTTGGTTCTTAACTTCTTTTTTGGTTCTTAACTTTGTAATATTTTTATGTGCAATAGATTCAGCCCTATTTCACAGAGCTTTTGAATGGTGCTTTGGAACTTCTCACAACTTGCCACTGCTCTGGAATTACTGGATGCCCGAGTTGTGTTCAGGTCTGCCTCACTGCTAATTTGATTTTAATATTTATAGTTTATGTTATTCATATTGAGAGTATATTTATTGCTACTTCTGTATGTTGCAGAGTATGGCTTGTCACGAGTTCAATGAGGAGATACACAAAGATGCAGCTATTCTGATCATTAAGGTTCTGCCTGAAACTTATAAGCAAAACTCATTTGCCGTTTTCATTTTCAATTGTTGATTTATCTATTTTGTTGTTCAGGGTGTTCTGGAAGCAGAGAAATCATACTTTGAACAAATGCATGACTCATCTCAGAACCCTAGATAGCATTGTCCTGGATCCTCTAATTTTGATCGACATCAGTCCTTAGTTGGAAAGACTATTTTTAGATTAATTGTTCAGGCTATAGATGTTGAGCTAGGTGCTCTCTGCTAATATCATTCTTGTTATATATGTAGATAGTTTTTGACGTTGTGTTTCTAGGTACTTCTTGATCACTTACTCGTACTTTAAGGCTTTTAGTTTGATGATGTTTAAGACTCTTAGTTTGATGATGCTCCACGATCAAATAGATACCAGATTTTGGTTTATCATGCGTCAAAAGCCCATAAAAGATAAGACCTTCAATTATTGACGATAATGTATATTTGAAAGTAACTTAGTAGAATGGAAATGAAAACACAGAAATGGTATTTTTTAAAATATAGAAAATAAAATGCGGAGGAAACATGTGAATATAAAAAATTTAGAGACGATTATAAATATTTTTTTCGTATATATAATAAATATTGAAATAATTAATTATGAGATCATATAAAAAAATAATATTAATAAAAATTATGTAAATCAATATTTACTATAAAAATAAATAAAATAATAATAATTAATTAAATATTTAAAAATAAATATTAATTATTTATAAGTTTTATAATTAAAATTAATAATAAAAAAGTATTATATTTTCAAAAATTTTTAAAATTGTAGAAACATGTAAACATTTTGAGAGAGTTTCGATAAATTTTTTGAAAGAAAATATTTCTAAAATACAAAAATATTTTGCTCTAAGAGTTTTTGTGCATTGTAGAAAGCAACAATGGACATATTTGAATCCTGTACTATATAGCTCCGTAGTATTATTTGTAGAAGTTTCTAAAATCAAGTTTATTTTATCAAGTTCGCTAATTTTTGAAATCTGACACGTGCACGGTTTAAATTTACTCTAATTTCGAGTTCCTCATCATAGGAATTACGATAGCACTTTCTACTGAGATGCTCTTGAGGTACTGACATTAGTAAAATTGGAAAGCAGCCTAAAAAAGAAGAGATGCTTATCAAAAACATTAAAAAAAAAAAAAAAAAGGTAAAAATATTAGACGTCACGTTGGAATTTGGAATCCATCATCAAGTTGTCAAGTTGTAATGGACTTTTTTTTTTAAAAAAAAAAAAAAAATTCTGAATGTGGTTTTAATTTTACTAGGGTTTGTCTCTCATTCCTTCTAACGGTAATGAAAAAAATCAATTTAATACTATTTAGAAAATTTTCGTCTTCTCCTTCAAGTTACCGAAACAGACCAATAGAAAATGTACCAAATCAAATCGAAACAAAAGAGTTGTTGTATGATTGTGTCCTTTCGTCATATCAGCCCATGCTTTGTCTGCTTTCGCCAGGGAAAGAAAAGCTAAATATCTAATAAAATGATTCCTTCAAAAATATCTTATAAAAATACCACATGTACTAGAAAAAATCATACAAGTAATTATGCTCTTATAAAATTTCTTGATTTAGCTATTAACTTAAATTTAGAAAAAATCATATAATTTGAAAATTAAATGGAAATTTTTAAATTTTAAATTTTACTCATTCTTTGTACATTTCTAATACAAATTCTAAAAATTTAAGATTGGTTATTAACGTTGTTCTTTCTGATAAAAGTTTTTTATTCTTTTCTTCATATAAGTATTATTCCTCATATAAAATTATTATCAATATTATTATTTTTACGAAATTAGTGTTAAAGTTTTAATTAAGTTAATTGATTAGATATTTATATTCTATAATTAAGTTTATTTTAAATTACAAAACTTAAATTAACTGATCAGATATTTATATTCTACAATTAAGTTTATTTTAAATTATAAATATTAAATTATTATTTAATACAATCATGTGTTTATAATTATAATGTCTAATATATTATTCTGTCAATAAAATTATATCTTTATAAATGAAGATCACCACTTTCCAAATTGGATCAAATATGTTTATTGCTTATTATGAATTATAATTATATACTTATTTTATTTTCATATGAAAAAGCAGTTATTTCTCATCTAAAAAAAGTTTATTTACTGATTATAATTTTTTTTGCTCTATACTAAACATTGATGGTCTTATCACTTTCACTATTTATATCGATCTCATCAATTTTAAAAATATATAATTTTCCTTTAGTAATTAGCAAAAAAAAAAAAGAAGCTTTATGTTTGAATTCGGATTTCAATCATTTTTTTTTTTCAGTACCTGCAAAAAATAATGAAAATAACTGTTCAAAAAATCTAATTAAAAATTTAGGTAAATTTATTTAGATACTAATATACAGGTACTAATTCTGTAGTATGACATGAAATCACAATGATCATAAATACAGCAGACTGCACTAAACACCAAACAATGCAGAAGAAAACTCAGTTCCCTTCATTACTCACACAGCACAATTAGTAGGGTGATAAAGTGGAAATGGGGGGTTGGGCAATAGCGCTTCACGGTGGTGCTGGCGACATACCACTCTCTCTGCCACCCGAAAGCCGCCACCCTCGCGAGGCCGCTCTCCGCCACTGCTTCAGATCGGTGTCACCGCTCTTCAATCCCAAAAACACCCTCTCGATGTTGTCGAATTAGTGGTATATACATACGTGTCCTTAGAAATTACCAGTAATATTTCTTTTGCATATGAATAGTCATGGGTTGTTTTCCTTTTGTATAGTGGTGATAAAGATTCTTGATTTCAGTTGTTGTTTCTGACGTTTTCTTGATGATCAATCTTGGGCATGTTAAATAGGTTCGTGAACTGGAAAACCGCCCAAATTTTAATGCGGGGAAGGGGTCAGTACTGACAAGTGCAGGCACAGTGGAGATGGAAGCTTGTATTATGGATGGAAAGACTAAAAAATGTGGAGCTGTTTCAGGGCTTACCACAGTTGTTAATGCTATATCGTTAGCACGTTTGGTTATGGAGAAGACTCCTCATATATATCTTGCTTTTGACGGAGCTGAGGCTTTTGCTAGGGAACAAGTGAGCAACAGCTACTATTACTTACTCACTGCTTCTGCAAATAGACCTTCGATGAACTTCCAAAAAGATTTCAACTTTGATCAGATACTAAATAAATAAAATTCTATTAGTATATAAAAATGGGTCTGATAAGAAATTGACAGACGTATAGATAATATATGATAACTATTGTGACAAACTAAATGATTTCTGAGATTCTGAAGGTTATAGCTATGACTCATGTTGGTGTAGGTGTCTAAGGTCAATTTTGCATGGTTAATATCCTTGGTGTTTAGTAATGCTATCTTCTCTTAGGGAAAATTTGAAGAGAAAAATAATTGCAGTCGATCTCCATGATTTTTGGTTTTGTGAACAACAATTTTCTTAGCATGATGCCCTTATACAACTCTTGTTTCGAGCTTAAGTTTTAACCAACTACAAAAGAAGTTTTGCTATCCATAGTTATTTTAGGCGATTTACTTTCTGACTGTCACTTAACATTGTTATCTGATTTGGGATTCTTCTAATTCTGACAATGTTTTCTTAAATATATTAGGGTGTTGAGACAGTTGATTCTAGTCATTTTATAACTCCAGAAATTATTGAGAGGCTGAAGCAGGCAAAAGAAGCCAACAGAGTCCAGGTATGGCTCTTGATTGCGGATTTCTCCAGTATTTAATGTCTCCATATATGTCCAGACTGACTTTAAACTTAAGTAATAACCATATAACTTCTGCTATGTATCCCCAGATTGATTATGCACAACCCATTCAAAAGGATGAGAAAACCAAAAGTTCAACAACTGCTGATGGAGCTGACCAACATGGAACTGTTGGATGTGTGGCTGTTGATAGGAATGGGAACTTGGCTGCTGCAACTTCTACTGGTGGACTGGTCAACAAAATGGTAGGCAGGATTGGAGACACACCCATAATAGGTTCAGGGACTTATGCCAACAGTTTGTGTGCAGTATCTGCTACAGGCAGAGGAGAATCGATCATTTGGAATACTGTTGCAAGGGATGTGGCTGCTCTTATGGAGTACAAAGGTCTTTCCCTCAAGGAAGCAGCAGCTTATGTTGTTGAAAGATGTCCACAAGCCACAGTTGGTTTGGTTGCTGTGTCTGCCACAGGTGAAGTCACCATGCGCTTTAATACAACTGGTATGTTTCGTGCTTGTGCTACTGAAGATGGGTATACAGAAATTGGAATATTGCCTCCTGTGCAAGATTAAGTGATATTAGTAAAACATAAAACTTAAGTTGCTGTAACATTAAAAACATGGAAACTTGATCTAAAATGCGTAGAATGATTAAATGAATAAGGTCGAGTCGCGTGCTGCTACATGTATCCTGTGAAGGAAAATAATTTAAGACTACTCACTGGAGTAACACCTGAAAATTGCCAATATATAGTGTTTACATGTGATTGTATCTGGTCAAATTTATGTTAACATCTTTGCATTAGAGAAAGTGTTGTACATCATTGCACTAAAAAAAAAAAAAGGTGTTGTATTCCATCTAGTTGTGGAACTTCAAACGCAGGTACCCCATTCCAATAGATAAAAGGTTTCTTGCCTGCCTCCTTAGATTAGAACATGCTACTTAATAATAGAAATTGTTTTGTTGATCTAGTGAAAGTAGAAATGGTACAGCTGCAGTTCAAATTCATACCACCAAGTGTCCACAAAGATTTGGTTTGATGGCTGGTTAGTTGGGCTCTTCTGAGTTTCAAACTCGCAATTGCTAAGTTATTTTTTCAATTTCTCATAGACTAACGTTTGAATCCTCTGCTACCTGCAGACCTGCTCTGCAATTTCCTTTCTTTTTTAAAAATCGTAAATGTCGTTTGTTTTAATAATTTTGTTGATAAAACTTCTCACTAATTTAATTCTGGATAAGAACATGGGAATGGGAAAGATTTTTTTTCATTTGTTGATAAGTGCTAGATACATTTTTTATATTACATTCTTTTTATTATAATGATATGTGACACAATTTAAAATATAAATCTTTATTATACTCCTCAAAACGACATGATTAAAATATAAATTTTCTTGCAATTGAAAAATATAACAATAATGTCATGTCTTAAATCTACAAGTTAAAATATAACAAACGAAATATAAATTTCATTTCTTAGAAGGCATGAGTTAAATCTACAAGGAGATGAAACATGAAGTCTATGTTAAAATTAAAATCTCACATTGAAAAAGTATCTAAAATATATAAGGTATATAATGGTTTAGATTTAATTACTTAATTTATTAGTTCTAATCTTTTAACAATGATTGACTCAAACTCATTTTAAACCCGCTTGTCTCGGGCTTAATTTCTATTCAATTTTTATCTCCTTTCAATTTAATTTCTAATAGTTTGAATTGACGTAAGGTTTGGGATATAGACAATGAATTCTACATTGTTCTTGTGACATAAACAACTTAAATTAATAAAAAATGATCAAATTGAATTAGTTTAGTCTATTAGGTTTAAATGTAAATTCAGTTCCGTTCTATTTTTATATAAAATAATTTCACTAAACTTAGTTTGGTTGGATTTACTTTAAAGCCAGTTAGAATAGACTAAGTCTATATTAGATCAATCCAAAATGGTTCAGACTTATTAGAAATTTATTATTTGTACTAAAAATATATAGAAATCTATTAAAAAGCATAAATTTACATTAAAAATATTTATAAATATATTATAAATTTATTATATATATCAAAAATATTTTAATTTAAAGAAAATTTAGTTTGAAATTGGTTTGATTTGATTTTTATATTTATTTAAAGAATATTTAGTTTGAACCAAATCAAATTGGTTTGATTTGATTTTTATATTTATTTAAAGAATATTTAATTTGAACCAAATCAAATTGGTTTGATTTGATTTTTATATTTATTCGGTTTGGTTTGTATTTTTTAAGAATTCGATTTTTTTTTTTTTATTTTGTTCTCAGTCTATACAATTTGGTTTAACTTGAATGCCCGCACCTTGTTATAGTATGATGTTGTATAAAATTTTAAATTATGTGTATTTATTAACTATTGCTGGTAATTTTATTAAAAATAAAATTAGTATATATATTAATAAAAATATTATCTAAATCTTGAAAATTATACTAATTATAATATTATAACATTATACTGTATAAAACATTATAGTGTTTATCGAAATATAATAAGCTTTACAACTCAAAAGTATATTATTAATGAATTCTATAGTGACGTATACTTATGGTGTTATTATCTAAATTTTTTAAATTATGTGTTGATAATTTATGATAATTTTATCAAAAATAAAAATTATTTAAAGTGATAAATAATTATATAATTATATACATTACTGATAGTATAACGTAAATGCTTAAAAATTATACTAATTAAGGTATACTTATGGTGCTATTATATTATTTATGGACCCATACAATTTTTTTTTTTTTTTTACTTATTTTGAATGTGAAATTTTACAATTCTAAAAGGAAGTTACCGTATAACTTATAATTATAAAATCTTTTAATAGAGCACTTATATACATTTTATATATTTTTTTTAAGTAAATAAAAATAATAAAATAAATTTTTTAAAGTTTGTAATTATTTATAGTTGTAATAAAAATTGCCAAATTCATGCACAATTTTAAGATAAAATTTATGAAATAATTTTTAATAATTCACAAACAAATAAGAAATGGGAAGCTATCACTTTTGGACGGTTAGCAAAAGCAACGTCGTGGGTCTTGAGGAATAGCTCGGTAGCTCGAGCAGAGGAAACGACCACCATTTTCGCATGGCCTAGCTTCAAGAACATGATTTGACCATATTGTTTGGCTAGATGGTAGAGGTTTTGGTGTGGGAGTTTGCCTATTAAGCGGAGGCTGCCTATGATGGGCAGAGCTCGGGGACCTGGAGGTAGCTCTGGGCCATCGTTTTTGTGATGTCGTTTCAGCATCCAGAAGGGAATATAAATGAACGGAAATAAGAGCAATATTGTAATATACATTTTTGTCTTTCTGATAGAGAAATATGGAGTGGAATAGAGTGTATTTATAGTGTACGAATCGGTGTGGGAACATTATTGAGACAGAAAAGACATGAGAAAATAACGTATTTTATTGGTATGTAAATTAATGACAACTACTCATGAAAATTGTTGAACTAGTGCACCAAAAAGATTTAAATTGATGACAAATTTGAATTTTGAAGGAAACATAGTTAAAAGATTAAAGAAATGAGTAGAAAAATAATGAACACAAGAGTTTTATAGTGGTTCGGGTATTAACTAATTATATATCTACACCCCAATATACCAATTGAGTGTTTCATTAAATCACTAATATTTTACAAGCTCACACTCAATTTAGTGTTTAGTCTCACATCAAATTTTACAAGTTTTTTTTCGAGACTTGCGTTAAACCTAGTGTTTTAGTCTCACATCAAACTATGAACAAAGAAATAAAAAATTAAAGTTGTGAGAATTAACTGTCCAAAGTTTTGGCATAATCAATGATCATTCTTTTGCATTCAAATCCATTTGGCGATGTATTTATAGGCAATAGACATCAAAAAGACATTACAAAAAAATTATGTCTAAATCTTTAAGTTGTGAGAGACATATCTTATATTAAATGTTTGTTAGACAAAATTCGTGATCGAGACTGAAATTTGTGGTCTCTATATTTGGACTGTGTCTAGCGGATAGTGCATGTGGCATAAAACGATTGGTTTTTTTTAAAAACTAATCGTTGAATCTTTCTAATAAATCTCAAAATTCGTAGTCGCTACTCAAATTCGCAGTCGATATTTTCTTTCTTTGAACGCGATGATCACCATGAAATCGTTTGTATAACATGAAGATTTTGTTTCACCAATTTGCAATCACTATCAAAATTCGTGGTTGTAACTTTTGAATCTCAATAGCACTTTCAAAATTTGCGGTCGCTACTGAAATTCTCAGTCATGACTTTTGAATCTCAACAACACTTTTCAAAATTTGCGGTAGCTAATTTCGAAGATAATTTTTCATACTTTGAGTTTTTTATTTGTAATCACTTCTATTCAATTTTTAACAAAATTTTATTTAATATCTGTAAGAACAACACTTAAAAATGATATTAAAACATTTCAATATATATTATCAAGCTCAAAAGATAGTTTTAACTTAATTTTGAACAACGTAGTCAAACAAAAATGATTTTAACGTGTGATGTTTGTTGGTGGGACTATCCATGGTGCATCGTCATAGACTTTGACTTGCAAACACAATTCCAGGACATACACTGCACTCTAAATGAATTTTAAAAATTCACACTCAATTCGATAAGAAAAATAAAATATTTGATTCATTATTTAATTTGGTTGAAATTAAATCGGATAACGAATTGGGTTGGAGTTATATCACATCTATTCAATTATTTTTTAATAAAAATAATTTTTACTCAATTTTTACATAATTATTTAAAAATAAATGTATTTTCTTATATATATATATATATATATATATATATATATAAGTGATATGTATTGAAGATATTTTAATTATATGTATTAAAAAATAATGGCAAGTTTGTTTCTTAAAATAAAATTTTGCACGTATATATATGCTGTATTGTACATTTTTGTTCTTCCTACAAATTTTAATTTTATATTATTTCATTACCATTCATAATTATTTTTTTATTTCAATTAAACAGTTTGACGTTACATTATATGATTTCTTTATTATTAGCTTATCAAATAATTAACATAATAAATATATATGCAGATATAATTGGAGGATAGAGTGTATTTTATCAAAGTAAAGGTCTCAAATTTGATTTTTTTATTCGTCATGTAATAATTTTGTGTAAAAAATAAATGATAATTTTTAGTTGTAAATCACATGTAAAATATGTTATCTATGATTTGTTGTGTTATATTGTTTCTTTTTTCTCGTCATTTTCTAAACATGTCAAGTCAATAATATAGTAGCTTAAACATAAATTTTCTCCTGAAAATTTTCAAAAATTTTAATTAAAGATAAAATCAATTATTAAATTTAATTAGAACATAACTCTTATTTTAAATTTATTTAAAGACAAACTAATAAAAAAAATGAATGCGTAATCTACATCCATTGTGGAGGGTGTGAACTTATTTAAATTTGAGAAAAAAAAACTCAGTTTTTATATTTTTTTTACTTTTATTAACAATATTGAATTTTTTTTGTTAAAGAAAATTTCATGTTTAATTACATCTATTTAATAAATTATATTAGTGAATGCTACAGTACCATTTATGTTACTATATTATAATGTAATAACTAATAATTCAGATAAATACGATAATTCACTATTAGAATAGCAGGTTGTTATGCTGCACACAAATGAAAAAGCGGAAACAGAAAAACATGAAAACAATATAGATAAAAGATATTTTTTAAAATTTTATAAAAGAGAATATGAGAGAAACGTTAAAAATAAGGAAATGTAGAAAAATTTATGAAACGGAAAACATGACTCAAAAAAAATCTTTAAACTATATACTCGGGCTGCAATCAATAAAATAAAAAACAGCTTTCACATGTCATATTGATTTTTTAACATTTATTTGACTGCATTAGAGTTAGAACTATAGTTATAACAGTCTTATCTATTACCATGAATGCCTCCCGTTTTTACATAAGAGATAGTTTTCCGAACCTACTAGCAAATAACAATTCATTTTGGTATTTATAATAAGCATTATTATTGGACACACTCAAGCATTAATTGATATCCTAAAGATGTATCTCGCCATATTAACTTAACACGTTCAAAAATATTTTTGCCACAGTTGTGTTCGCCTAAAATAGCAACTCATATAAATATAACCTTTTATTTATTGATTTTTGGTCAAATATATAACCTTTTTATGACTATCTTAATCTCACACGGACAGAAAATATTGCATCTGTGGCACCTACACATATTTGATTACTTATACAAGCGAGTGGAATAGCCTTGAGCATATGTTTAACAGGGAAGGCGCAAACGAAATGTTGGCAGAGCAGACAAGTGACGAGCTCTAGGCATTGTGAGGCCATATTTCTCAGTCATATCTAACACACCACCATTAGGAATCTCCCAATTAAAGCAATGCACTAGCTGTGACACCACAAATCGAACTTTGGTTAACCCCAGCTGCATTCCAGGGCATCCTCTACGGCCTGAGCCGAATGGGATAAGCTGAAAATGACGTCCGCGAAGGTCTATACTTGCGTCCTCAAATCTTTCAGGGAAAAATTGTTGCGAGTTATCTAGCCACGCATTAGTATCTCTTCCAATCGCCCATGCGTTTATAAGAATTCTCGAATTTTTGGGTATATGATACCCATTAACGGTGACGTCCTTCACAGACTTGCGAGGAATCAAGGGCAATGTTGGATGGAGCCTTAAGCTTTCTTTTATCACCATATCCAGGTATGTTAGCTTAGGCAAGTCTGCCTCCTCCACCATTCTATCCAACCCAACGACACTGTCTAGCTCTTCTTGGAGTCGTTTCATCACACGTGGGTGCTTTAGGAGTTCTGAAAATGTCCACTCAATGGTAGAGGTAGAAGTCTCAAATGCACCTACGATCATGTCTTGTACGATGGCTTTGATAGCTGTTCGATCAATGGCGTACGCTGGGTCGATGTCAAGGGAATTCATCGGCTCGTTCATCAATGAGAGTAGCACATCAATGAAATCCTTTTCTTCCTTGGCTTTCCAGCGAGCATCTTGTTCATGGTCATCGATAATCTTCTCTAGGATTTCATTCATGCCCTTTCTATATGCCTTGAGACGTCGTGTCAATCCCTGTATGCGTGAAACCATTTTGAAATTTGTTAGAGATAGAGATAAATTTTAGGTCCAATCATTTTGGGTGGAATGTGGAGTTAATTTTAAGTCATTTTTTCTTAAAGAAATATGGATCCAATTACTTTAAATTGAAAGATTGAGTTGGACCGGATTATCAGATCATAGTGAATGAACTATTCACTATTAATTTTAAACTTTTAAAAAATAAAAAAATATTTTTCTAATTTTTAAGTAAAAATAATTATTATAAATAATTTAAATTTCATTAATCGAATACTTACATAATAGATTAAATGAAATCAATTTCAAATTAAATAATTTTCAAATAAATTTGAGTTAGAATCTAGATATTATATTGCTACTCGACTGCCTCGTGATATAGGAGTTCAGTTGAACTCTTCATCTTTTCTTACTTCTTGCAATAATTTATGAAAATTAATTAAAATTGATATAAAATTAATTTTACTGACTTATTAAGGAAAATTTTATTAAGAAAAAACTGATAAAGTGGCAACATAAAGTATTTTTTAAAAATGAAATTTTTATATAATTTAATAATTTTTCGGTAATATTTTTATTTTTTCAGATGCTTTGTGGATTAAAATTATTTAAATTGATATATAAATCACACACTTGAATGAAATTATTACTAAGATATTTAAAAAGTTATATAAAAAATTTTAGGCTTATTGGCTCTTAAAATTTAAATTTTTTCTAGTTTTGACAAAATTGGCAAAATAACCAAAACTAATAAAATTTTGACAAATTTAGCCAAAATTCAAATTAATCAAAATATTATGATGTGTAATATTAAAATATTGAGTTAAAATAATGTTAATTGATGTTAGTAATTAATGTTAATTGATTTTACTATTTTTTTAAAAAATTCATGTCAATTGGTTTGTCACGTCACATGATATATCATTCATTTTTTATCAATTTGAATTTTAGATAGATTTGTCAAAAATTTATTAGTTTTAACTAATTTTATCAAAATTAAAAAAATTAATCAATTTTGTCAAAACTCATAAAAGTTTGGATTACAAGGACCAATAAGCCAAAATTTTATGTAAAATTTTAAATTATATTTGTAATTTATATTTATTTTATTATAAATTCTACAATTATTAGATAAAATTTTTGAAATCAAAATACTGACAAGTGATAAATAACTTACACATTGAAATGAAGTTATTACTTAAATATTTTAAACATTATATAAAATATTTAGACACAAAAATAGTGTTGAAATAGTATTATCGCTAATTATTCTTATTATTTCTCTTTATGTTCTATGTAAACTTTATAAGTATATTTGTAAATTTATTTAATAACTATATTTGTACATTTATTTAAGGACACATGCAAAATTTTTTATTATTTAGGACAAATTTTTTTAATTAAAATTATTCAAAGTAATTGTTGAATTATACAATACAATAAAAATATTTCATAATAACCACACAAATAAATATTATTTAAAATTTTAAATTATGTATGTAATTTACTTATTATTTTATAAAAATTCTTACAATTATCTTGACCAATTTTGACAAGTATGGCATTAATACAGGGTTGACCCTAAAAGTAACATTTAATTGAGCATACCTGAAGGTCAAGTGGACCCAAACAAGGAACATAATCAGCTATATTCACAGCTCCAACCAAATCCAAGGACTCCTTAATAAGTGGCCTTAAGTCCAATGCATCGTTACTACGTTGCCCAAAAATCATCCTGCAAATCAAGTTCTCACTCAGGTCGCCAATCCTTGCACTAACATCCACAACTTCATTCACCTTTGCAGCTTTCTTCAGTGACTCCACTAGCAGCTTTAGCTCTTCACTTCTTATGGGTGCAGAGGACTCGATTTTTGATGCACTAAGAAGCTGCAGTGTACAAATTTTTTTAACATTACGCCAGTAAGGACCATAGTCGTCAAAGATCATGCCTTTGGTGCCATAGGACAAGTAGTGGGAAGCTATTAGGCTTGGACGATGAGCGAAAACGTGGTCGTGGGTCTTAAGGAATAGCTCAGCTGCTTCAGGTGATGATACAACGACGGTTTGCACACAGCCTAGCCTCATGAACATAATATGACCATGTTCTTTGGCCAAATGGTAAAGGCTTTGGTGTGGAAGGGTTCCTAGCAAGTGAAGGTTGCCTATGATGGGTAGTGGTCGAGGACCTGGAGGTAGTTTTGGGTCTCTATGTTGATGTCGTTTTGGCCACCATGAGACAAGGAAGAGAATGTTAATGAATGGGAAGAGAGATGCAAGTAGGAAGAGGACTATGGCTAACGCAGCAGTAGACATTGTGTGGTTCGTCTCTCGAGAACTCATTTGTTGGAGAAACAATGAATGGCTAGGGGGTATTTTATATTTGGGTTGGAGTGGACAAGTCTGCATTGCAGAAGACGTGTGCAAGACCAATAAATTGCTTCCTAATATTAAATTTGTCTTCAAAATTTTAATGGTGTGAATTCAAAATATTTTCGAGAGTTAATCAAGAAAAATCAATTGACTTTTATAGAAAAATATCCTTAAACTATTTTACATATTAATCATAACCACATTCCTACCACATTTTACTTCCGTGCATCAATAAATATATATATTTCGTGGCGATTAAGACTTTAGATTGGATATTGACGACGGTCACAACACTCAATTGAAAACATTAAAAATCCCTAGTTCACAGCCAAGGGGGGAAGCATAAAGAGGGCTAAGTGGGCTGCAGTCTACGATAGTTTAGAAAAAAAATTAAAAAAAATTTATGTAACTTTTATGAAATCAATCGCTTCTGATATTTTCTTCTTAACTTGCTTATTCAATTAAGACCTCATACGTACATTTATCACCAACTTTACTCTAATTATCAGATCTATCTTATACTTTCAAATGTAACAATTTGGTACATGTATTTTTCATTGTATTTGAATTTTATCCAATCTTCAAATGGAGTGTGTCATAATGACATGACATGTTGACGTGTCTCCACTTACTGAGGTGTGCAACTAGAAGAAGAAAATTTGCTTATTCAATTAAGACCTAATGAGCACATTTATCACTCACTTTGTCTAATTATCAGATTTATCTTATATTTTCAAATGTAACAATTTGGTATATGTATTTTTCATTGCATTTGAATTTTATCCAATCTTCAAATGGAGTGTGTCATTCTGACGTAGCGTGTTGACGTGGCTCCACTTACTGAGATGTGCAACTAGAAGAAGAAAACTTGTTTATTCAATTAAGACCTAATGAGCACATTTATCACCAACTTAGAAGAAGAAAACTTGTTTATTCAATTAAGACCTAATGAGCACATTTATCACTAACTTTGCTCTAATTATCAGATTTATCTTATACTTTCAAATGTAACAATTTGGTATATGTATTTTTCATTATATTTAAATTTTATCCAATCTTCAAATGGAGTGTGTCATATTGACGTGACTTGTTGACGTGGCTCCACTTATTGAGGTGTGCAACTAGAAGAAGAAAATTTGTTTATTCAATTAAGACCTAATGAGCACATTTATCACCAACTTTGCTCTAATTATCAAATTTATCATATATTTTCAAATGTAACAATTTGGTATATGTATTTTTCATTGTATTTGAATTTTATCTAATCTTCAAATGGAGTGTGCATTGTATTTGAATTTTATCTAATCTTCAAATGGAGTGTGTCATACTGACGTGGCGTGTTAACGTGACTCCACTTACTGAGGTATGCAACTAGAAGAAGAAAACCCGCTTAAACAGCAAAATATTGTTGTTTCTTCTCTTTTTTAACTTAATTCAAGATTAAAAAAAAAAAACCTTGTTTAAATCAGTCTAATATGAATGATAAATATACAATAAAAACAAATATTTCTTATTTTTATAATTTCAAAATTATATTAATGAATGCTAACAAACAATGATATCTTATTGAGTATCATCAAATCATTTTATACTTTGAAATGTATAAAAAAAAATGAGCAATATTTTTAGACGCAATGAGACCAGTCAGTCAAACTAGTAAAATTAAAAATTGGTCAGTAGTTCAATTCGAATAAATATTAAAAATTAATCACTTACAAAATCAATCAAAATCTAAAAAATGGTCAAATTTTGAAAATTTGTTCAAAACCGGAAAGTAGATCAAATTGATTTAACCCAAAACCAAATCAGTTTGTAAAAAAAATAAAAACTTAAAAAAATTTAAATTTAAATGGAAAGAAAGGTTGATTTAAGCAATTTTTTAAAAAATTTTGAATTAGGTTATAAACAAGAAGAAATGGTTTATAAACAACATCATTCTGCTATTTAAATTGGTTTTCTTCTTCTGGTTGCACAACTCAGCAAGTGGAGCCACATCATTTCGGCACGTTAGCATGACACACTCCATTTGAAGGTTGGATAAAATTAAAATACAATGAAAAGTACATATATCAAATTATTACATTTTAAAGTATATGATAAATATTAAAATTGGAGCAAAATTGGTGATAAATGTGCTTATTAGGCCTTCAATTAAACACCAAAATAAGATGTTCACAAAAAAAAAAAAAAAAAAACATTTGTACACTAGTCCAAAGTGAGAATATATTTATAATCTAATATGGAGTAACTAAACTTCATGATTATACCATTGTTTACAACATCGATCGTCATATTTACATAGTTGTAAGAAAGAGACTATTACAAGATAGTTTCGTCTAACTTTAAATAATTTATTGTATTGCACGACTACATTAGAAATAATTTATCGTATTGTATATTTGATTATAATAATTTTGTTTACATTATATTCTAAATCTTTTTAATATAAAAGTATAACATAAATATTATTTAGTTATAAAATCGAACAAAATTAAACAAATATTCAACTAATGTATTCACACTTTTAAAGGTCTAATGATTCAGAAAATCTAAAAGCATATGTGTATTTACAATTATAATCTAAACTTATAAACTTTGTAATTAAGATTTTTTTTTTATTCTTAACAATAATTGTAGCCTAATTACAAATTTAGGAGAAAAAAGTGTATTTATTAAGTTATAATTAATTGATTAAATGATAATTAAACTATAATTAATAGTTAATTGAGAAAAAAATTAATTAATAAATGAGTAATAAGTATACTCATTTTCTTTTAATTTTATAATTATACTATAGTTATTACTAAAATTTAAAAATAAATCTTAATTGTAAAGTTTATAAGTTTGTATTGTAATTACCAATATGTGCATACTTTTAAATTTTATAAATCATTAAAGTTGCTTTTAAATTTAATTTCTCGCTTTGCCACTGGGCATGATTATATTAATGGTAACTGCATGATTTTTACTTTTCTTTTGTTTTTAATACATTTTTTTTATTCATTAAACAGGCTCTAAAAACAATTTTGATTCATTTTTCGGCAAGATATATACAAGGATCGAGTCAGTCAACCACAACGGCGGTTTAGTGGGGATTTTGACATCGTTAGTCAAACTAACCATAAGGTTGCATAAAATTGGTAAAGTTCACCCGTATGCATTTATTAAGTCACATCCACTCTTTAAAAATAGGTATAAATAATAATAGATCAGTTATATTTTAGCTTGCTCTAATAGCTTTTAACGATGGCTTTATTTTTTTACTTAATAAAATATATCGGTGCTTTGACCTCGTACCCAATATTTTTCATTTTCAAATATAAACACATAAACATAGAATATTAGTCAAGTGATTTACAAGAACCTTTATGATGAAATTACGTAATTATTCATAAATTACGTAATTATTGTAGATGTACGTATAATCAAATGATGAAGTGTATCTTACGACAGTGGAGTCTCGAATTTGATTTTTTTTATTTATCATTATAGTGAAAGTTACTGAAAGAAAAGAGTTACCTTCTATTACATAATTGATAACGTAGTTTCTCCTATTGAACTTATCTTTTTTGTGTAGCTCATAATACTATTTTAATTCATTGGCCTCTCAAGAACAAAAAAAAAAAAATTATGTAATTATTGTACATTCTCTAGCCATTTAACTCTATTTTTAAACATGAACCATATTATGTAGCTTTATAAAGTAAAAATAAATATATATATCATTAAAAATAAATACTATATAATTAATTTAAAATTTAGAATTTATTTGAGAGAACAACTTATCATATATCAAAATTTAAATTTATTTAGAATAACAGTTCAATATTTATCACACTGATCATTTAACGAATAAGTTATTGAAATCTCTATTGATTTAACATATAAAAATTTTTAATTAAAAATTATAAATAATAATAATATATATTTAAAAATAATAGAATTGGTAATTTTATGGTTTCTTTCTTTTAGTATTTGTATGAACTGTTTGCTACTGTGTTTTGTTTGCTTCTCCGATGCACATACGCTTCTTGAAGAAAGCGTTTTCACTTTTGGAAAATATTTCCCTTCAATAAATCCACTAAAATA
Organism: Omphalea diandra; assembly: GCA_949677035.1. NCBI lineage: Eukaryota > Viridiplantae > Streptophyta > Magnoliopsida > Malpighiales > Euphorbiaceae > Omphalea > Omphalea diandra. The sequence continues at coordinate 43,556 of CATIWR010247156.1, forward strand.
GGTTGAAGCATTTCTGATATGTTTCTTTAATTTTAAAGAATAAAGAATCATATATTTTTTTTAAAAAATATGTTTATTTTTACTTTTAATTTTAGTGGATGAGAGACTCATTATATTTACTATAAATTTAGAGTCTATATTTGATAAAGTTTACGCTACCTTGTAGAAGAATAAATAGTTTTAATATGATTTAGTAATTATTTGCTTCAATATTTATTATAAATGTATTTTATATTTTTTTTATATTTACACTCTTTTTCTATGTTTCATTTTTTATATTTTTGAAAAATTTTCTTTTTTCTTCATTTTATGTTTCTACTTTCCTTGTTTTCATGCTACCTAAATTTGTTATTGTGCTACTTTCATTTTATGTTTTCGTGCTACCTAAATTTGTTTTCGTGCTACTTTCATTTACCTAAATTTGTTTTCGTGCTACCTAAATTTGCATTCTCTCAAAGTGCGATGTGATTAGTTTAGATGGATACGAGCAATTTTGCCATTAGCTAACTTATTTGATATCAGAATTTTGAACCTAACTGAAATGTTTTGTTTATTTTCTCAAAATTCTAAAAATAAGATTATCTGTTTATAATTTCAGCTACTTATAGTAAAATTAATATATTACTTTTATATTAAAATTAAATTAAAATATTTAATTTAAAGCAATTTAAACTTTAATTAGATAAATAAATAAATATAAATTAAATAAATATAAATATCTATATAAATATTAAATAAATTATAAATAAATAAAATATTTATCAGCCTACTCATTTAAACTTTACTCATAGGGGTCCTAATTCATCTAATTACCACATCCATGTGTCATCCATTTTGAGATCTATCACGAAAACGAAGTCAATGACGGAGTCATTTGAACGTTGATATTTTCAATCCTGGCGGTCCGTAAGAAGAAAAAATTAAATTAATAGCAATTGCAATGAATATTTCTGAACATAACTAATTAAATTGATGAAGATAGCAGCCATTCGTAAGTTAGCCAACCAAACTTTTGAACCTCTATCAATGAAATTTTTAGTACTATTATATTTCAAAGTTTTAAGTAAATTTACATGAGCATTTTATGAAATATAAAATAAAATGTATTTAATTATATATAATTAAAAAATAAGTAAATAGTTTAATTTTATTTTTGAAGCTTGACTGTTTTATTATTATTATTTTTATTTTCTCCATCAACATTTTCAGGATGACGACAAAAGAATATGAGGTGGATCATTGGACTTTGTGGTGCGATAAAATGTTGGATATTGCTGGGTCGTTACGCATGTATGCAAAGCCACATATTAATTAGTGGCGCACATATCGAAGCATAAATAGGGGGAACTTAGTTCGCCATATAAAATAGTCAACTACCCAATAAGAAGAATTTAGATAAATTTATAACAATTATCATTAATGAAATAAAAAATCAAATCAATAATTTTTTATAATTAAATAATTTACTCCCACCATTCTAAAATAATAGACCTATTTTTCTTTTTTAGTTGTCTTAATATTTAAATTGGTTTTCTTTTTTTTTTAAAAAAAAATGTTGAATTATATAATTTCATATTTTACCCTTATTTAATTATATGGTTATCAATACTTATAAATAACAACTATTTAATATACTTATTGAAAGTTGAAATAAAATTTGAAATTTACAATTTTGATACTTATAGTTTGATAATTTTATTTATTAACAATATCAATCACCTTTAATTTTATATTAGAGAACAACAAACTCTAAAATTATGTAATAAGAGTACTATTTATCTCTATATAGTATTTTGATGCTAATGCACGAGTATAATAGAAAAAGTTAAGTAAAAACAATCGCTTTAATCAAATTACTTAATATTTCTTAATATGTGTGTAAAAAAAGTATGTCTATTAATTTGAGACAGAAAGATTATTATTTTATGTAGAAAGAGTATTATTTTATGTGTTGAATTTAATTTATATTAAAATTTTTCTATAAAAAAGAATTTAACCTTACAAACTAGAGATGACAAAATTATTGACTATTAAACTATTTTAAATGTTTTGATAAAAAAACTATTTTAAATATTCAATTAAAATAAAATTAATTATTTATGTTATTCCTTTTTATCTGACATTTTTGAAAGATTTTTTTTAAAAATATCTATTAGTTTAAATATCAATAAAACTTTAATTTTTCAATTTTATCTTTATTTTTACTCCCTCAATTTCAAATTAGATGTTACTTTAGAGAAAAATTCTTGTCTCATAATATATAACATTTTACAATTATTTATGAACATTAATTAAGTTTTTTTAATCTACCATTTCTCTCTTTCATAATAATTATTTTTTTGTAAAGTACACAATAATTTATGAAAGTAATTAATTAAGGGAAATATAGTCTTTTATTTATGTAATAATATCTATTAAATACAATTCTTAATGTATATGTAAAAATTTTAAACAACTTCTATTATGAAACAAAGAGATTATTAAATACTATTGCGATATATAAATAAGAAAGAATTAGGAGTAAAAAATAATTAATGTATTTAATTTTTCTATAAAAAGGGTAATTTAATTGGTTTTTGGAATATAGCCTAATTCATAATTAAAAAAAATATAATTATTTTAAAAAATAAAAACTTCATTATCATCATAATTATTTTTTTGTTTTCATTAATAACACTAACACATGTTAGAGACAACACACATTCATAAAATCATGATAATTTAATAAAAATATGTTAATTTATATAACTCACTCATACGCCCTTTTCATAACACTAAGAGATTTTAAAAGATTAACCTCCTCTCTAATTTCCATAAATAGGATACACCATATTTCATATTTTTATTATCACCACTATTTTCTTTCAATTGCACATCAAGATTATGGAGCCCAAAAAATGAAGTATTAGGCTTAATTATAAAAAAAGTCCTGAATTTTAGTGCATTTTTTAAATTTATCTCATACTTTATTTTTTAATAAAAAAGACCTAAACTTCAATTTTCTCTTCAAATCTATATCCTCAAACCAATATATTATTATTAAAAATAGATAGATTATCATTTTGATCCCTAAACTTTTTTAAAATTTTGATTAGACTCAAAAAGGAGATAAATAACTAAAAATTATATAAAATCTTATTTAATTTAATTTCATTCACTTTTAATATAGAAAATCTAATTAAATTGAATTAAATATATATATATATATATATATATATATATATATATATATATATATATATATATATTCTAAGTAATTGAAATAAAATTTATTTAAATAAATAATTTATTATAAAAATTTATTGTAGAATATCATTAATTCATAATTCAAAATTAAAAACTTAGAAAATCATATTTTTTTAAAATAATGCAATGATAAATAGTTATCATTTTTTATGTACATATTAAATAGTTAAAAACTTATTTATTATAAATAATCAAATTATCTTTTTATATTAATGAATCATTTTTTAAAAAATTTATTAAAATATAAAATAGTTAAATGTTCGTTTATTCAAATATATAAGAAGTTAAACAATAAATTAATCTTATAAGTATACTTATATACTCAGTGTCAGATTTAGAAAATTTTTAAATTTGAGTATATATAATATATTTTAAAATTAAAATCATTGATTAAACATTGTCTATTTATTTATAAAAATTTAAAATTGGTGGACATAAATCATAGACAATAATCATTATTTTCTAAAGTAAATAAATTACTTAAAATATCTTAAATAATAACAAATTAAAGTTAAAATTGAAAGAGAACAAATTGAATAAGTGTATATCATAAAAATAATAAAAATTAAAAATTAAAAATTAAGACATATAAATAGAGGATAAAGTGGTACAAATGTTTAATGATTCAATATTTAATTATAATTTAATAAAAAAAATTAGACAATATATTTGTCTATATAAAATATAAAGTTAACTTATTGTATTTAAATTTCAAGAATAAATAATTGATTAAGTCTAAATTGATTAAATTTTATAATAAAATAAATATTTATATAAAATAATAGATTGACATGTCCTAAAAATTAAAGTAGATTGAATTTTTACATTATCTAATATACTTTTAAAACACAAATGAAGTATTTTTTTATACTAAAGAAATATTGTCAAAAAAATTATTAAATTTTATACTATTATTAAAACACCGACACTATGCAAAGTGAAAAAGATATCATTTATATAAAAGAAAAAGTTAAATAAGATTTTATATATTTTCATCAATTTTTATTTTGAGTTTTTAACATTTAACTATTATATAGTTTTAATAGAAAATTTTTTCTCACAAAAATGACTTATTAATATAAAGAGATAATTTAATTATTTATAAGAAATAAGTTTAGCTATTTGATTTGTGCATTAAAAAGGTAATAAATATATATATTATATTATTTTTTTAAAAAAATTATTATATAAGTTTTCACTTTGAATTGTAAATTAATATTATTTTAAAATAAATTATTTATTTAAATAAATTATATTTTAATTACTTTGAATAGATAAATTCAATTCAATTTGATTAGATTTTTATATATTGAAAATGAATCAAACTAAATTAAATAAGATTTTATATAATTTTTAACTATTTTCTTTTTCTGAATGTAATCAAACTTTTAAAAAAAATTCAGAGATCAAAATGATCTTTTGTATATATTTGAGTAATCAAAATTGATTTGAGAAGAGATTTGAAAAGAAAATTAAAATTTGAGCATTTTTTGTTAAAAAATGAAGTGTGAAATAAATTTGGAAAACATAATAATGTTCAGGACTTTTTTGGTAATTAAATTTTTTTATTATTATTATTAACTTCACAATCTTTTTTTAATTTTCAAATTAATATTCATTTCTTAAAATTTAAAATAAAAATTACTAATCTATATGCAATAATCTGAAAATTTTTAAAATTTCATTCAAAAATAAAATCTTAAAATAAAGAATATAAAAATCAATCAAAGTAGAAATCCTCACTCATCATCTTCTTCTTCATTTACATTTCTACTTTGTTATTAAATAAGAAAAAAAAAAAGTGATGTTTCATTCACTTAAATCGGAAAAGACCACCTAAACGTCACCACCACTCATATAAGCCGAATAGAGAACCCATTTGATGCGATGATCTTTGATGATTATTGAACACCAATCATCTGAAACCTGGGTTGAATTTTTACTTTTTTGTTGCAGATTTTTTTTTTTTTTACAGAAATAAGGCTCATATTAAATGAATTTTTGGTTGCAGAATTGAAACTGGTGTGGCGAAATGAACGGATGCGGGCTCCATAATTATGAATATAACTGATGAAAATACAAGTTAAATCAAAGAGTAAAAATCTTTCCCACTATTTTATTATTATTATTATTACTTTTTTTTTCTTTTCTCCATCAACATTTCCACGATGACGACGACAGAGTACGAACTGATTTCTGTAAGCTGTCTTATATCATTTGATTTTGTGGTCTGATAAAATATTGGATTTTTTTAGTCCAATTAAAATAATAACGACGGTCAGAATTAGGCAATAATTCATCTGGAATCCTTTTTGCTCTAGTATGAATTTCTATAGCAGGTCTAATTTTTTTTTTTTTTTTTTTATCCTTGTGCCTACAAACCAATCTATTAGTTCTGAATCTACACATTACCCAGCCCATTATGATTATAACTATAAATTTAATATTTTATTTATATTAAATAATTAATTATTATTTTATAAAAATTATTATCAATTAAATAAAATAATAGGATACAATTTTAAAATTTATAGTTATATGCGGAAACAGTTATAACAAACGATTGTCTATTATTCAAATTTTAATTTTACGTGACATTTTAAAATTTTTTTATTAAATTTGAACGAAATAAATGAATCAACAAAATAATATTGAGTTTTCATAATTAAATATAAATTAATGTATAACTATAAATTATATATACAAACATGAGATTATTGTAACAAAATATTGTTTATTGATTTATATTTTTAATCATAAATGACATAGTTTGAAAATAAAATTTGTTAAATGTGAATGAAATAATTTATGACAATCTATTATACTGCAGCTAATTAACGATTCATACACTTATAATTTTAAACAATTAATGAAATTAATTTAAATTTTATAGTTATTTCTTTAAATTTTTTTATTTTTAAGTTTTTTAATTTTTTGTTTAAAATTTATTTAAAATTTTGCTTTTTGAGTTTTTGTAATTTTCTATTCATATTTTTTTATAGGATCTTGATTTTTTATTTCAAATTTTTATTTTTAGATTTTTTTAATTTTCTACTTAGAAAATCTTTTTTAAATGACAATAATTTTTTTATATGACAGTTTTTCATAACATAATGTAAAAAACTGACATATAATTATATTATACACTATTATTTAACAAATGACAAATCATATAATAGCTTAATAAGCAAGTCATGTAATAGCATAAAACTAACTATAATATCAGAATTAATAATATAAATTAATTGATTTTAACTTTATAAGTAAAATTTATCTAGTTTACTTTATATAGTATTTTTAGTCAGAATATATGGATTATTTATTTATGAGATTATAATATTAAATTATTTTTGATTGAGTATCTACTTTTAATCTAATAGATCAGTATTTCAATTCTGAAAGTTTCTATCTCCTTTAAAAATATATATTTTGGATAGAAATGAGATTTTTTTTTTTTTTATTGGATTTGAAGATTTAAATCCATGTAAGAAAACTTGATTCAATTTGAAAACAAAAGAAATGGAAAATGATCCAAACCAAAATTAATTTGATATGCATATCAATTTAAATTTATTCTATTCAAATTATTTAAATATTTAAAATGTATTTAATTATTAAAAAACAATATTTTTTTTATTTTGAAAACTTAAAATTATATAAAAAGAAATCATTTGGTGATTTTTTTCTACTTTTCACATTCATGGATGCGTATATAGAAATTAAAGCTTTATCGATTTCTTCTGTTGCTGGACAATACTTGTATTCAATTGCATGACGCTCTAAATTTACTTTGACGTAATTAAAAGATATCTATCTTATTATATATATATAAAGCATGGAAAATATATGTATTGATATAGCAAATCATTGTTAAATCTTTTATATACATGTACATGAAATAATATATATGATCTTATAATAAATATAAAAATTTATCTTAATCTTTTAGTTATTATTTTAATTTAATATTCATTAATTATATTATAAATATTTCATTAATAATTTACTCTTTCTTCTTTTTAAACACTTTTACATGTATTTACTATTTACTACTATTCTCTTATTAAAAAGTACCTAAATAACACATTTTTATAATTATATTATTCATTTTATTTTTATTAAAAATATTTTATTAATAATCACAAATGTATGGTCTAATGGTTGAAGTGCTTGTCATCCAAAGATAGAAAAGAACGCTAAACCAGCCAAAGTCATCCAAAGTGAACAAAGTAAGGTTCCAAGTCTTCTATTAAACGTGGACATAACATAAGCAGAAGGTAAAATTTCCTTCCGACTCTTCCATTCCAATTACTGGTGGACGACGCACATACCCAACACAAGGAAGCATCATCCATTTCTTCTATTGGTGGACAAACAAAACTCAACAAATCGCATGCAAAGACCCTCTAAATTCACTTTGACTCAGCCAACCACAGTGACAGTCATACGAAGTGAACGAAATAGGATTTGTAACTTTGACCAAACATTTCTTCATCTTTTACTCAAATTTTAAGGTATATATATTCAGTGGTTGAGCCGCACACAATTGAATGGGTCAATTCACCCTACTAAAAAATTTCGTAAAATTTGACCTATTTAGAGAATTAATTCATTAACAATTTTTTAATCTATTAAACTATATTATCTTAAACTTTAACTTACTAAAATTATTGTTTAAGTCTTACTTCACTAAAATTTAATTTTAAAAAGGTAAATTTATAAATACTTTGTATTAAGAAATTACGAATTTATAAGATATTATATATATATAGACACTGATAAATACTCTTTATATAGAATTGATCAACTTTTTTTTTTTCTTTTGTTCCAATACAAAATTAATAATGGATTAATATATACGAATTTTCGTACTAGAAAATAGAATAAATTATTCAAATAGAGAATTTTTTTTTCCACTGCTTATGAAAGGATCCATCCAAGGAAAGTAGCTTTTTTTTTTTTTTTTCCCAATGCTTTCGGCTCTCCAAATGAGGAAAGCTCCTCCTTCTAGGGGTGTAATCGGTATACCGCGAATACCGAAACCGCGAATTTTACCGATACCGCGAATACCGAAACCGAAAAATCATAATACCGATACCGATACCGAATACCACGAAAACCGCCAAAACCGATACCGCTAAAATTAT
>CATIWR010247158.1:0-97593 GCA_949677035.1 Omphalea diandra
TAAAACACAAGTTGTAAGGTTTGGTGTGAGCCTAAACACTAAGTTGAGTGTGAGCTTGTAAAACACTAGTTATTGAGTGAAATACCCAATTGGTGAATTGGGGAGTGGACGTAGGGTTGGTTAATACCTGAACCACTATAAATCGCTTGTCTTCATTATTCTCATTATTTTTTCCCTCTTCTTTGTTTTTTAAATTTTTATACACCAATTCAACCCCCCTTCTTGGTGCTAAGGGCCAACAAATCTTGTTGTCTAGAAAATGGGATTTCTCATAATTTTTCAATTCTTAAAACGCAATAACAAAATGGTGTTGTAGAAAGAAAAAATAGAACACGAGTAGAGATGGCTAGAGCCATACTCTTATATGTATTCCTTCGAATTACTTTTAGGCCGAAGCCATCAAGACTTCTTGTTGCATAGCTAATCGTGTTTTCAAATGACCCATTCTCAATAAAACTTTTTATGAGCTTTGAAATGGTAGAAAGCCTAGGTTGTCATACCTAAGAGTTTTTAGGTGTAAATGTTACATCTTAAATACAAAAGACAATCTTATAAATTTTGATTCTAAGACAAATAAAGGTATTTTTCTAGGATATTCTACATCTATTAAAGCCTATAAAGTATTCAATAAAAGTATTATGGTTGTTGAGGAGTCAATGAACATTGTGTTTGATGAATCTAGTAAACTTGATCTTAAGAAAGGTTCTTTTGTTGATGTTCTTATAGGTGAGTTTGAGAAAATTGAGTTAGAGTCAACTTTAAGAGAAATTGTTATAAACCTTGATCAAGACATGTCATCAAAAGATGAAGAGGAATTCCAACCATAATAAGCAGAAATTTCAGATCAAGATCTTCCCAATGATTAGAGATTATCCAAACATCACTTAAAAGATCTAATTATTAGTGATACTTCCAAGGGTATAAGTACTAGATCTTAACTTAATGCTTTAGACAATAATCTTGCATTTATTTCTCAATTTCAGCCAAAATTAATTGATAAGGCTTTTGATGATAAAGTTGGGTGATTGCCATGCAAGAGGAAGTAAGAGGAACTCAACCAATTTGAGAGAAACAAAATATGAAAACTTATTCCTAGGCCTAAGGAACACCTTATAGTAGGATGCAAGTGGGTATTTAGGAATAAGTTAGATGAGTAAGGTTTCATTACTAGAAACAAGGCTAGATTAGTTATAAAGGGGTACAACCAAGAGAAAGGCATTTATTATGATGAAACCTATGCCCTCATAGTAAGATTAGAGGCCATTAGGGTTCTCTTAGGTTATGCTTGTCATATGAACCTTAAACTTTTTCAAATGGATATTAAAAGTGCATTTTTAAATGGTGTCATTGAGAAGGAAGTTTATGTTGAACAACCTTTTGGTTCTGAATCACACATTTTTCCAAATCATGTTTATAAGTTAACTAGAGCCTTAAATGGTTTGAAACAAGCTCCAAAAGCTTGGTACAAAAGGCTTAGCTCATTTATCTTACAAAATGATTTTGAGAAATGGAAGGTTGATACTACTTTGTTTTCCAAAAGACATAATTAAAACACTCTCATTGTATAAATATATGTTGATTATATTATATCTGGTGCTACTAATGAATCTCTTTGTAAAGATTTTGCCAAGTATATGACTAAGGAATTTGAAAAGAGCATGATGGGAGAGCTCAAGTTCTTTTTTTGCCTACAAATTAAGCAAACCAAAGAGGGTATATTTGTCAACCAAGCTAAGTACATAAAGGATATAGTCAAGAAATTTGGTATGGAAGGATGCAAAGTAGTAAAGACACCAATGAGTGCCACCATCAAACTGGACAAAGATGAATCGGGTAAGTATGTTGAAGAAAAGAGATATAGAGGTATGATTAGTTCTCAAATCTATCTCACTTGCTTTAGACCTGATATTATGTTTAGTGTATGCATGTGTGCTAGGTTCTAATCATGTCCTAAAGAATCACATCTTAATGTTGTTAAAAGGATTCTTAAGAATTTACATGGTACATTGCACTTAGGTTTATGGTATCTTAGGAATTCATCTTTTAGCCTTTTAAGATATTCGAATATGGATTATGTCGGTACCTTACTAGATAGAAAAAGAACTTTTGGAACTTGCCAATTTATAGGAGAATGCTTAGTTTTTTGGTTTAGTAAGAAACAAGTTTTAGTTGCTCTATCACTATTGAAGCAAAATATGTGGCTACTTGTTGCACCAAAGTTCTTTGGATGAAACAACACTTAAGGGTTATGGCAAAGGTATTGACCATATTACCATCAAATGTGATAACATAAGTATAATAAATCATTCAAAGAATCCCATCCAACACTATAAAAGAAAACATATTAACATTAGGCACTACTTTCTTAGAGATCATATATAAAATGGTGATGTGGTGTTGGAGTTTATTGACAATAATCATCAAAATGCGGATATTTTTACTAAATCTCTTAATAAAGAAAGGATGAACTTTATTAAGAGAGAGCTAGGAATGCTAGATGGAAGCTCGCTAGAGAGAAAATCAGATCTTATGGGATGTTCTTTATTTAGTTTGTTGTTTTGAGTAAATGGATGTTGTATTTTATAGATGTGCAGTTTATTACTTTGGATGTCTTAATTTCTTATGCAAATGTGCTTCTTTATACCAATTTGCAGGAATTAATGATCAATACATTAAGTGGATCACAATTAGGAAGGACAATTCTATCTCTTCATCATTTCTCTTTTTGCCTCATAATTCACAGTTGTTACTTTCCTTTTGTGATTGTAATTTACAGGCACTTATCAAACTTTCTATTGTATGTCAAATTTGCAATTGCAATCTTAATTCTCCACCGTAAATTTTTTCAAAATTCAAAAGTTTTGATTGTTAACTCATTCGATTTTTTAGGAATTCTTATCTGTTAATCAAATATTTTATAATTAGCGATCGCGAATTAGAGTAACTGCAAAACATTAATTTATATGATTGCCAACCGATGGCACTCCCTCATTTATTGCAAATTTGACCATTTTTTATCATTTTTTCATCAATTTGTTTACCTATTTAAACCTCTCTACCACTCCTCCATTTCACTTTTACACATTCTCTTTATCTATCTTCATTTTCTTGTATCAAACCTACTACCATCTCCTAACTTCTCTAGTGACACCCAAAAAGCTCTCTAGAGCAGAGAAAGGGAAGGGCATAGCCCAACCTTCTGGCCCTCTTACCCTTCACTTGATGAAAGGAATAAAAAAGGAGGAGAAAGACTATTACAAAGCTAACTCCACTAAAATCATCCAACCTAACAAAATTCCCTTAACATTTCTTCTTGAATCTCTAGGAATCAAGGATGAAATTCATGTTATCTTATCCAACTTGGGCTGGTATGAGTTTATCTTTGGAGATGAACCCAATACGAAGAAATAGTTAAGAAGTTCAAATGCATGGTCACATTGAGCATAAGAGTCGAATCCAAAGCAGGTCAGTATGGGTTAATCATTTGGGCTTTCGAGGACCCTTACTTTATAACCTTTGAACAACTTGCTAACCTTTTCAACCTTCAAGTGGGAGATGATATCCCTTTCATCATCTCTACACTTGATATCATCTACTCTGAATTATGGTATGAAATCTCCATCGAAACAAAACATGACCCAAAAATATCTTTGCTAAGTATATTAGAGCCCTTCCAAATTCGCTCTTTTATCGTATCATCACCTTTTTTATAAATGATAGAGGTAATTGGAATAAAAAGGTCTCTGGAAAGGACTTAGCCTTCCTATTTTGCTTAACTAAAAATAAACCCATCCAAACCGGTCGATACCTTAGATCAATTGATTCACATGAGTACGAAACCCAAAGTAAATTCCTTTTACCCTCTCATGTCACAACAATCTATAGATGTTAGGGGCTCTATATGAGGAAAATTTAAAATTTATCACAAAGAAATATTTGCCATCTTACAATTTTCTTGACTTGCCCTCCCTCATCAGTGCCAAGGCTATACGCTTGGACTCTTATACTTATACCTTGGGTTCTTGTGGGGCTAAAAAGCTTGAAACTTTTCAAGCCTCAAAGAGGAAGAGGCTTGTGATAAATGAGCGTACCCAACGAATTCCATCTCTTAAACCCAAACCTAAAATCAAGTCCTCTGCCATTTTTCTTTCTTCAATAAATAAGAAATTAGATAAAGTCATAAGGATGATAAATAGGAGATTTCTTCTACTTTCTCACCTTCATAGTGACTCAGTGGATCTCCAAGAGAAGGTGGGTGCTACCTCTTACCACCTCACCGATTTTGAAGATTGGGAGGATACTCCAAAAGAAGAAGAAGAAGATCAAGAGGTAGAAGAAGATCAACAGGTGGAAGAAGCGGATGAAGCACAATGAGGAGGTGTAGTGATGACATTGTTGGTTCTGGAGATGATGATAACTCTCCAATCTTTTAGAGTTCTTTCTTAGGTTGTAGTATTCTCTTTATGTTTTCTTTCAATCACTTTGTTTGTTTTGTGGCCTATGTTTGTGATCCCATATCTTTTTGTTTCTATTCATCTACATAAACAAAATTATTTGCAATTTATGCTTCATGTGCTTATTTATGATGTGTGATTGCTCTTCTATTTAATATCAAAATTCCTCTTAGAATCATGTCAGCTATGCAATTTTACTCACTTTTAATTTGTATTCTCTTTTTTATCTTGCCAATGGGGGAGAGAAATAGTGAAAGCAATTGTGTGGCATATAATCAAAGTGAAGTATAAGTTGAGGGGGAGCAATCTAATCTAAAATCTAAATCCTTGCTAAATTTAGTCTTTCAACAAGTATTCTATTAAAAAATGTTAACCATCTCAACTCTATATTTAAGCAATTCATTACCTTTTGTAAAATCAATTTAAGTTATCGAAATCGAAAAAGGAGAGATTGTTGGACTAAAATGGTCAAACCTAAGTCAAAGGTCTCTTTTGATCTTGACAATGGAGATTGATAAGTTCTAACATCTTGTTTAAATGTTGTTTTTACAGTTTTTAAAATAGGTTTGAATTGAAAGTTGGATGAAAGTCTATATCTCAAACATTAAGTAATGCATACCATTTTGCGATTAACATCCTGAAATTTGTAACCATGACCTTGCAACAAAAATTGATGAACTTGAACCAAACAAATTCGCAGGGCAAATCGTAGCCGCGACTTTTCCAAGAAAGACATTATTTCTATACAGTCTAATTCACAGTGACTTTCGAATTCCCAGTCGTGACCGCGACTTTTATAGTTTTATAAAGGGAACCAAGTTTGCAACTAAAGCTTGCCACATGTCCAAAATAACTGTTGATATATAAAAATTCTCAAGGGTGAAAAAGCTATCGAGATCGCTACCTATTAAAACATTTTTTTTCTTGCTAAACAGAATGCTTCACAATCATTTCGCATCTAAAAAGAACTTTAATCGCAGTTGTGACTTTTGGGTTGATTGAATGAACATAAAATCTATTTTTCTTAGAAAACCAATAACAGCATGCCACATGGACTAGTCATTAGATACAAACAAGGTTCTACACTATGATTTCAATCTTTTAGTGCAAATTGGAAATTCGCGACCATGAAATGCCAGTCACGATGGTGAAACTAGTCTGACAGACATTTAATGCAAAATCTATCTAGCTTGCCTTAGAGATTTAGACATAATTTTTTTGTAATGTCTCTTTAGTGGTTATTACCTATAAATACTACCCCAAACAAACATGAATGCAAGAAAATGTCATTGATTATGACCAAACTCTTATAATTTTACTTTTCAACCTTTTATTCTTTATATATGAGTTAATATTATTGGGTGTGAGCATTAAATACCATTGTAATTAGGTTTGAGATTTAGCCTAGTTGTCAAAACTCTTGTATTAGGTTAAGTATGAACCTTTGAGAAAACATTTGATTGAGATTTTTGTGTGAGCCTTAAAACACAAGTTGTAAGGTTGTGTGTGAGCCATTAAAACACAGTGTACAAGTTTGATGTGAGCTTGGAAACACCATTTTGTGTTAGTATAACACCCAATTGTGAAAATTAGGGAGTGGATGTAGGGTTCGTTAACACCCGAACCACTATAAAAATATTAGGCATTCATTCCTTCTTCTCCTTTAATCTTTCAAATTTTTAAATTTCCACCAATTCAACCCCCTTCTTGGTGCTCAAGGGCCAACAAGGACGTTCATTCTTCGGTAGCATCTAGATCTGACTCCAAGCTTGAGGTAGAGTGTTACCAGTTTAAACCCCTTTTCTACCTTCCAAAAATTGCACAATCATTGTTCAAATTGGTAGGTTTCACATCATTTGTATTAGTTTAATCAAATCGCATAGATCCCTAATGGGTTTTATGTGTAAAAAATTTTTACATTTTGGTTATGTTTGTTCTATAAAACCCAACACCCTCTCCTTTTCTCCATGTTCATAATTAAATTCACCATTCATAATCACCATTGTTTTTTGTTAGGATAATCTCTAGCCATGTGTCTATGCCATTACATTTGAAACATACAATAGATCTTATCCTATAGGGCTTGGTGGATTTGATTTTGGGCTTCCCTCCTTTCTTTGCTCCATTGTTTAATTCAACCTTAGGCTTATTGTTGGGCTTTTCAGCTCCTTTCTACTTGTTAGGCCAATTTCTTATTATGAAGTTGGGCTTGGAAGTCTTCCCTTTTAATTGTTTCTCCACCTTTAGGGCCATATGGTACATGTCCTCTAAATCCTCACAAGGGTTCAATTCACTGTATTAGCAATCTCCTTATTAAGCTCACTAAGAAAATGGGTCATGGTTTTCTCCTTATCCTCCTCTATGTTGGTTTAAATTAATGTCACCTTCATCTCTTAAAGGTATTCCTCTATGCTTTTAGAACCTTGCACTAGTCTTTGCAAATGATTATGTAAATCTTTATAATAATGACTAGGAATAAATCTTTTCCTCATGATATGTTTCATGTTATGCCATGTAATAATTAGATCATCCCCATACCTTTTTTTAATAAATTTAAATTGATCATACCAAACAAGTGCATAATTGATAAATTTTATAGCAACAAGTTTTAACTTTTTTCCTTACTATAGTTATGGCACTCAAAGACTTATTTTACCTTTTTTTCCCATACTACATATGCCTTGGATTGCTTTTGCCTTGAAAGGTCAGAATTTTCATGTTGATGCTTCATAAGTTGCCATCTTGTTGCCATACATTTAGGAACTCTCACTCATAGACTTGCCATCCTCATCTTCATGAATCCATCTCCCATGCCTTGTTTGCTTTAAGGTTGTATGTTCAGTGTTGGAACTATTGTTGGTGGTGTTTTAACTCATCTCTATCTTGTCCATTCTACCCATCAATTGCTCCATGTTCTCTTACATAACCTTTATGAATAGCTTCCATTATGAATCTCTCTTTACTTCTTTCAAATCTAACATGGTTAGAAAATAAAGAAAACCCTTACAAAAATTCACTCTCTTATGCGTTTCACCCTTAAGATGTCACTCCTCTCGTGTTTAACATAAAATAAGCTTTTTCCCTCTTATGGTCTCACCTCTCTTACCTTTTACCACTTTTAGTTTTTATTTTAGTTCTTTAGGAACTAATGTTACTATTGTCAAATTAAGCTTAATCACAAAACAAATAAACAATCTCAAACTTAATGTGGACTTTAGAATAAAAAACAAAAAAAAAAAACAACTTAGAATCAAACAAAAAAGAAGACAATCAAGAATAACAATTTTAAAGACCAATTCATAAATTTGGAAGAAGAACAAAGATTAGGATTTGCAAGACTTAGATTTATAAAATAAAAAAAAAAACAATTAAGAGTATGATGAGTAGACTGAATTCAATCTTCGCATAAAAAATACAATTTGAATCTCCTCTTTGCAAAAAAAAAAAAGAACAACTCACAAGCTTTTTTCTTTTTCTCTCTTTTTGCCTTTTTCTTTCTTTTCCTTTGCTTTTTTTATTTTATTTTCTTTCTTTTGTTTTTTGACATCTTTCTTTTTTTTTTTTTTTTTTTTTTACAATTGAAGCTAAAATAGGGCTCTTGAAACAAGAAACATAAAGAAAATAATTAAACAACCAAAGAAACATTTGAAACCAAATTAAATGAAGAATAATAATTTTTGGACTTTTGGGTTTTAATGATTCAAATGGCCCATAATAGAAACAAGAACAAATAATTAGTAATTAGAAGAAACAAATTAAGGAGAAAAAAGCACAAGGAAAATGAAATAAGGAGAAAAATGCACAAAGAAAAAAAATTGAAAGGAAATAAGAAGAAATAAATCGAATATAAGAAGGACAACACTAAAAATGAATTGAACAAAGAATAAACATAAGAATACAAAAAACATTAAACACACAGGATGTATACTTTATCCCTAACTCATAATCAATGTTAATACCCTTACCCAAAGATCTATTAAAAATCAAGCAATTTAATTTTTTTATCCCCAACTAGATCTCTAGATTACTTATTTCTAGCAACCTAAGTTATGAAGAATTAAGAATTAAAGGTTGTCAATTCAAGAGCCTAGAATTGTCTATGCCAATTTTAAGCCTAGAATTAACTAGCTTACAAAGTTATTAGACCTTCATTCATCAACCTCACCAAACTCTTTCAAGAACCAAAGAAGAGAACAAGATCTCATAAAGCAATATTCCAAGAAAAAATAATTTTTTAAATGTTTATGGTGGTCTAATATACGGTTTAAATACCCTTTACATTGTATTATTTCTTATTCTAAATAATAGCTTCCTAATGAGAGCAAAAGAAATTATCTAATAAAAGAAGACATGTATTAAGCCATGATAGTGTTTAGGCCTCCTACACTTTAGCTAAACTTCTAATCCTAGCAAAAAATGAGAAGAACAAAGCCTAGAAAGGGGACTAGGTGCTATTTAGCCATGTAATGATTTAGGCCTCCTAAAACACCTTCTAAGAATTGCATTCAAGAAACAAACTCTAACAAACAAATTCTTAAATAAAAAAGGATAGTAGAATTTAACGAATGAAGAAGTAGTATAAAGCAGAAAGATAATGTCAACTAAGCAAATCTTAAAAGATCTTAGACTTTGACTTATTGACTTATTGACCTTATCCTAACATGTCTTGGCCTTATCATGTCATGTCTTGGATACCCATCTTCCTCCTTTAGGACATCCATCTTGAAGTAGTATAAAGTAAAAAGACAATGTCAACTAAGCAAATCTTAAAAGATCTTAGACTTTGACTTATTGATTTTTTTACCTCATCCTAACATGTCTTGGCCTTATCATGTCTTGTCTTAGACACCCATCTTCCTCATTTAAGACATCCATCTTGTCTTTTCTTAACTTGGAAGCTTCTTCGGAATCATTTGTAGAATGTTCTAAAATCTTCTTAGAATCATTTTTACAAATTATTCCAATTGTAGAGTTTGACCGATAGTTTTCATCTTGAACTTTCATACATGAAATTAAGGGCCAATGGGCTTGATGTAGGTTTATTGAAGATCCACTAATTAGTCCACTAAGTACTCCACACAAAGCCTGATTTTGAATCTCAATGCGAAGCTTAATCTCCTCTTGCATAAAAGCTCCTAACACCTCTTTAAGCCACTTTAGATGTACTCTAGTAATATGTCCTTTGATTTGAAGAGCATCCTCTCACTTGGTGCTATCCATACTTGCATAAATATTACTCTCTCAACTAATAATCTTATCATTAGTTGTTCAGAAGATAATGGGAGAGAGCATAAAAGCATTAAACTTTTATCTTTAATTTTCATATCAAAACTAGCCAATTAAGTAATCAATATATTGAATTCATTAAGATAGTGCTATTAGGAAAAAATAATAGTTATTATTAGTCATTAGTGATGTAATATTGAAAATCATTATTAGCCATTAAAATGTATTAGCTAGTTGTTATAAAGAATGATGTTAATAAGTATGTTGAGAATTAGTTTTAGTTAAGTTAGAATTAGTTATCAATTTTGTTAGCTAATAGACCATAGGAATGTTCCAAGTGGCTACAATTGTATTCATGTGAGAATTTTTTAATAAAAAACCCACTTTCACTTTACATCTATATATTGTCTCCATACATACATTAGTATTTGAGAATTTGTTAATAAGGAAACCACTTAACACCTTTATCGATGTAACCAATCCTATCTGAAATTTTTATTTAGGATGAAAATGTTGCTAAGTGAGTAGCTTAGGAAAATCTATTAGAAAAGATCTCATGATGAACAATTGTTGAAATTACTGATATTTGATTGTGACTAAAGAGGTTGATGTTGTAACCATGGTTTAGATAAAGAAAGTGGTTCAATGATATTTAGATACCAAATTGAAAGGGATGATAGAATAGGTCCTTGTAGAAGGATTAAGTTGAAAAAAGGAGAAATGAAGTTTGGTAAAAAAATAAAAGGGAGAGAGGGAAGAAAAAGGAAAAAGAAAGGTCAAGCTAGAAAATTCTACTACAAGCTTTGATTATGTGAGATCTAGATGGATTTGATCATATCTTGAGCACTCCAATGTGAGGAAAATTAGAGAAAGGAAGGAAAAAAAAGAGAAAAGAAAGGTCAAGCTTATAAATTTTGATTCGAATTAGAAAGATTTGTTGACTTTCTATTTTATTTATATTTGTGAATATTATTTGAATATGTGAATATCTCTATTTTGTTTATTATTATGAATATTTATGGTTTAACATATTTGATAATCAAAATGTAAAAATCTAAGTTATATAGATTGTTCAATTTGATCCATAATCGACAAAATAATGGAATTAGACTTTAAAAGGGTAAGAAATAGATTAATTGAATAATGATAATTATAAGTATTATAATATATTGGCATGTTTATACTAGTAATATGTTATATCTATCTATTAAAATTATCTATAAAATATGGATGCAATTATAAAATCAATAAACTTAGAGTAATTTGGCATGTAAATTAGTATTAGAAATCATTTTTGCAAATGCTTTGCTAGAATATTTGTATAATATACTATTTAAATTGTGTTATGTTTTATTTTGATACATTACTACTTTTTTTACAAATGTTATATTGTTTATGAATGTTTTTATCTATATTTTTTGTATTAGTTAGAAAATTCTCTCTTTTTTTGTTATTCTATTTTTAAGGTTAGTTTTACTGTTTGTCCCTCAACTTATAACTAATGCATATTAATATACTTAAATAGAAAACATGCACATAAAAACCCCTCAAATAAGAAAAAATAGCTGAAAAAATGTTCTCGGACTAACAATAATATTTTAAGCTGATGCGTCCCACTTTCATGCTTCTTAAGGTTGACTTTACCATTTTCTCTCTCTCCTCTTTCTTGGGCTGATGGACCTTTCCCTACTTTAAACCCCAAGCTTCATTTCATTTCTTTTTCAATTGTTCCTGGTCCCTTTCAAAGAAGAATCTTATGTTGGCCTCCCTTCCCCTTTCTAAATTTGTCTTTTACTTAAGAGAAACCCTAAATATTGTCTTTTACTCCATTTTTATCTTACAATTGTGATAGTAGTAATAGAGGTCCAAGAGAAAATGGACCAAACAACCTCCCTATATGTGATTATAAAGAAGAAAGTGTGTTAAAGACATCCTAGAGTGATGATAATCCTAATAAAAGACTCATGGGATGTGTTTACTACGGGATAAGTATTTTTGCTAGAATGAAATGCATTTGGAATTGTTGTGTTATTTTTTGAATGCAATATGTCTCTCTCATGCAAACAAGAATGGGGCTTTATGAATTTTTAAGTGGGTTGATCCACGAGTTTTTCCTAAGGCTAATTAAGTTATATTTAGCATTCTTAGAAAGATAGAAAGATTAGAAATGAAAAAAGATTTCAAGAAGTGGAGAAGAAGATAACTGAGAACAAACATGAGATAATGTTGAGTAGATGGACATGGCTGATGTTGTTGCTGTTGGTGTTTATTATGGCCATAGGGATAATGATGATGCAATTGATGAAGCTTCATGTTATTATAGGGAATGTTAAATGTTGGTGGTGAAATTATGAAATAAGTAATGAATGTTGATATAAGCTATTTAATTAATGAAAAAGTTAGTTATTTTATATAGTTATCTCCAAATTTATAATAGAACTAATATTAAAAAAAACTTTCGTTTACCTAACAAAATATACAAAAGAAATGTTTATTTTATATTAATAAAACATTTACATCCATATTTCCATTACAAATAATTGGTCCATCCACTATGATAGAGATTGACAAAAAAGAACAAAAAGTCCTACATAATCTATGTTCATTTGTCTCTACTTAGTGCAATCCTGACCCTATTGCTTCTCTTGGCAATAACCCTAAGAGACTTTCTCTTTCTTGTAGTGCATGGAGCTGCTTATGAAACTGTTAAAGTTAGTTATATTGGAGATTTGGCTTAGCCCTTTAAATGTGGTTTGCCTTAACACTTGAAATGTTGCTTGGCTTGACCTTTCAAATGTTGTTTGCCTTTGGCTTATAGTAGTATGACTTTCTTGGGTTAGGAAAATGTTGCTTACCATTTGATTGATTTGACTATTACCCTACAATAAGAACTCAGAAAAACCCAAAAACAACAAATACACACATCCATCATCCGTCTAACTATAAATGTAGGTTCAAAGTTCCTCCTTGTATTAGATACTACGATACTAATGTTTACATCTTGAGATTTCCATTTACTAGTTATAACTTTTATCTTCCTTTTACATTTGGCCTACAAAAGCATTGTAGATTTTAATAATGTAATTAAAATAATATAATTATAATATCAAATATGTTTGGAATTTACCTTTTTTGTTGGTGCATAATTAGTAGAATTATGACTAACTTAATTGCAAATGGAGCATATCATTTTTGTTATTCCTTTCTTTAATAGCTTTCCCATTTTTTTGTTGTTGCCCTTTCTAACACTTCAACCTCTTTCTTTTTAGTTTTTTGTTTCCTTTCCTTTACACCTTAATAGGTGTTAATGGAATAAACTTAATACTCCTTACAGGCTTTGGCCACAATTCATGTCCATTATTGAGTAGATGACATGACTATATACCTTAAGGTAAATGGTAACATGGTACTAATGAGCCACATATGACTGTGGTTCTTCATTGTTGCCTACTATGCATGCCATTGCATGGCTATAAGGTATACTTAGTAAATCCCACCTCTTACATACATAACTCCTTTTGCCCATATCCATCACAAATTAACCATCAGGAGTAACAACTTGTATCCTAGGATAGTCATTAAATACTGGCTTGCTCAAGAATGTGAACTTTTGATGTTGTCCAACTTTTTTGTATCTTAGGGCATAAAAACCCTCATACTTTCTTAGTATATTACTTTCTACCAAATAGCCTTTTCATTAATTTTGTTTTAATAATCTCAAACATAGTGATGATTGCTTTCTCGCTAGTATCTAATACATAACTGTTGAAGCATTCAACCATATTATTAAAGAGGATATTATAATATGTTGTAGTTGCAAAGCTTGTTCTACTTCAATGATGGCAAGGTCTTTCTCTTAGCCATTCTTTTACTTCAGGATTCTTGAACTCAATAGCCTATTTTGCTTTATCAAGTTTGAACTAGTAGCTAGCTCTAACATAGTTTTACAACATGTCTTTGAGCTCTTTTCCCTTGAATTTCATTCAAAAGTTTTGGTATAAGTGCCTCACATACCTCCTATGCTTTGAGTGAAGGAACATCTCTATTACCCCTACTAGTCCCTATAAACCAAGCATAATATATTAGATCACTTCATCAATAATTATTATAAAGTTATTATTAGTTAATTATTAATACAAACTACCTTTTGCCTATCAATCATAAATTCCCATAAGTGATCATTGTACATCTCTAGATCTCCTTTTAAGAGGCTTAAAAACCATACCTAATTTTTTTTGTTATCTACTTTCACCACTGTATATGCCACTAGAAATATACAATCATTAGGGTCAATATCCACAACACAAAGTAATTGGCCCATATAGATGCCTTTCAACCAATAACCATATGAAAATACCACTGGTCTACAACCTTCTTTAAAACCTTCCTTAGTTGGCCCCATGCACATATACATTCCTTTAAAATCATTTCCACCATATTAAAACTCCACTATTGATCCTAGATTAGTTCTCTTTAACTTTAGCTTATATTCAACTAGCTTTATATATTGGTTAGCTTCATCTTCATTTATTTTCTTCAAAGCAAAGTCTCTTGCCTTTCAAGCTCTCATCCTTCCAACTGTGAACCCTAAATCCCTACCAATTTTGTTAATGATACTAGTAATGCCCCAATTTAGTTCTGACCTAAAATCTTCTAAATATTTATTGGCTAGTCATTTAGCTATTGCATGGAAGTTTGTAAAGCTCCTCTCACATTTACATGTCAAATTTGCACTTTTTATTTTAAAGGTTGGATCATCCTTATCTTTCATATGTTGCTTACTTGTAAGTAGCTTCCAACCATACTTTTTGTAGCACACACCTATAACTCACCATGTCATTCCTAAGAAATGACATTTAAAACCTCTGTTTGATCCCATGTTGTTTACTTGAATTAATGAATTTGACTTTTATTTTGAAATATCATCCCCACTTTAAAGTTTGGGTCATCCATCTTTCTCTACATTACATTTAGGAAATCTAACACTTTCATCATCATATTCCTCACTGTCATCTCTACTATGTAACTCCTTAGATGGCAGATACTCAGGGTCATCATCCTCAATCACATCATCTTCATTCTCATCACTTTTAAAATGTAGCTCTAAAACCTTTAGTTGTCACTTTTTCTCTTCTTCTATAAGGTCTACCTCTAGGTTTCGGGCAGTCATTGATCACCTATTGAAGATCATCATCTTCATCTAGCTCATTATAATTAGGATCCATAAAAGTCCCATCATCTTTAACATTTATAGTTAAACTGTCATATGAATTGTTTTCCCTAGCTACATTGTCCTCACCTTCCACATCCTCATCATACCCTTCATTTGCCTCTTCCTCATTAGGAAATTCATCATCATCAACACTTCGGCCTTAAACATTATTAGATGCATGATTATTCATTATGATTGCTTTAACATTTTGCTCTATATTTATATTAATAGTCTCAAAACTCTCATTATTTCTAGCTCTTAGTGCATCCTCCTCATATCCAACCTCAATACTTGGCAATTGAGGTACATTGACATCTAAACTTCTCTATGAGAGGTGCTTCTACCCTTCTCACATTCCCTAACCTTGAATGAAAGAGAGCCATTATGGAGAGTTTTGCATCATTACTAGGTAGATGGTTTTCCAAGTTTCTTAAATATGAACCTAAGTTAACTCCACTATAGGATGTTGTTAGGATTCGTTATCATGGCATCCCTTTGCATCTATGATCCAAAGAGTTCTTTATGTGGTTTGCTAAGTTTTTTAGTGATTTTATGGCTTTGGACCCTAACACATCCAAAATGGATAGACTTGACTCAGCTAGGATTCTCGTCAACACCACTTCTTTAAGTTAGGTTTATAAAGCTCTTAGTATTGCTCATAACTCATCCGTTTTCTCCATTCAGTGTATTGAGGATTGTTACAAGGCATTCTTTAACATTAGATACAACATTACAGATTCTAGCTCAGACTTTGATTCTTCTATAGGTGATGTTTCCTTGCCAGTAAAAACATCTTTTAATGATGCTTATGATATTTTAGGTCACTGATCCTTCAACAATAGTACTGATCCAAAATTATCTCCTCTTACCTCAGTTGGTGTTATGATAAGGTCTTAATGTCTGGTTATTATTATGGATATTAACCATTCCCCACCTATTCAGCTTCCTAATTCTGACCGTACTTTTTGTGATGCTAATACATATGGCTATATTTACTCTACAGGTCATTTTTTATACCTTTTTACCTCATAATGGCGCTTCTTCAACTATAGTACGTCGTACTGATGAGCACATTTCTTTGGCCCTGTGTCCTCTGCTACAACCTAACATGAGCTCTTTTACTGTACCTAATCCACCTATGAGACCTAAACAATGCATTTATAAGTGTGTTGAGGATTTCTCGATCTTTACAAGAAACCTCCCTCGTCAAGGAAGTTAAAGGCAACTTTTCAACTCTTCAAGGTCCCTGGTTACACCATTAAACAGTGATATCACCCATTGTAACCTAAAATTAGGTGTTGTGGTACATCAACCTTTTGTTTCCTCTGAGGCTGAGGACACCTTAACTCTTAGCAATTCCCTTGGATTCACATTTAATGTTGATAATAACATTATTAAGAATATTTTGGTTGATATGATTCAGAGTGATTCCTTTGGATCGAAGGGCATTACTAGTAGGCCTGACTTATCCTTCTTCACTTCTGGTTCCTATGGTTTCTATTATTTCTTAAAGGTCTAAGGTCTTGGTGGGATCCATAAAATCAGATATCTTTATAAGCATATGGTTCATTTTAAGGTTAAATTTATGGTCATTTTGGAAACCAAGTCCGCTTCGATTAGTTATTTTACTATTTGTGGTCTTTGGAGCATTAGTAACATTAACTCGACTTATGTAGCACTTCCAACACTGCTTCTAGATGGATTCTTACTTTAAGGGACTCTACTATTTTCAACTGTACTGGTCACATCATCAACAACCTTTGGTTTGCTATTAATGGTAGTTTTATTTTCGATTCTCTAAAGTGTTGCCATATTATAATTTATGCCCCTTTCTCGGGCATCCTTCAAAGTTCTCTTTGGCAAGAATTACTTGCGTTTTTGCACTCTTTGAACCACCTACCAACTATCCTTTTAGAGATTTTAATCAAATTGCTCATGTTGAGGATCATAATCCCAATTCTCCTTTCAATTCCAATGCTCAAGCTTTTATTGATTTCATTATAGTAGGGGAATTTATTGACTTTGATCTTTAAGGCTTTATGTTCACTTAACGTAACCCCCTTTCTATGAGTTACATCGATACCTTATTCTAGTTGGCTTAGATAAGTACCACTTTCTAAATTATTCTCTTTTCCTATAAGACCCTTGAATCACAATGATTTTTGGTTTCAATAATGTGTTTTTTAAATAGGTCTAAGACCTTTTCGTGCCTTCAATTATTGGTGGTCTACTTCAGGTTTTTCTGATATGGTACATGATGCTTGGTGTCAATTCCAATTTACTATGCCTTTTCATGAGAACCTTAAAACTCTTTGCTACATCCTTTCTTACTGAAATAAATTTGTTTTTGGTAATTTAGACACTAATGTTGATATTGTTAGCAATAAGATCTATCAGCCAGAAACAACCACCAAAACATGTAGCCTATCAACTATTAAGGATGCAACTCTTAGTTCTCTTCACTCCTAAAAAATCAGCTTAGTTAAACAGTAGGAATGTTTCTAAAGGCAAAATTCACATGTTTCTTAGTGTTGCTTAGGTCATCATAATACCAAATTTTTTCACTTGTAGGCTTCTAATCACTAGCATTGAACTTTATTTTTAAGGCCTCTTATAGGGGTACTTTTTATAGTAACCATATCTCTATCTTGAATGCCTTTATTCAACACTACTCCAATTGATTTAATAAAGCTCTATTTGCTTTTGGTTGCATTCACCACCTCAACCTCTAGCATTTTACTCAGATTCAGGTTGATGTATTGGTCAAGCCTTTCACTTTTAAGGAGATCAAAGGAGTTATTTGGTCTTATGGGTCTGATAAGGCCATTAGACCAAATGGGGTTAACTTCTTCTTTTATAAGAGAGCTTGGGCCTTTACTAATCAGGACATTGTTTCTCTTCTTAGTGTTTTTTGTGCTACAGGTAAGGTTCTTAATGCTATTAAACATTTTTCATCACTCTTGTTCCTAAAAAGGTTTTGGCTTTCAAGGTTGAGGATTTTTGCCCAATTTCTTCAATTCATCGGTTATATAAAATCATAGCCAAGTTGTTGGCCAATCGGTTAAAGCTTGTATTTGATGATCTTATCAGCCCTACTCAATCTGCCTATATGGTTAGGCAATAGATTTATATGGTTTCTTGGTTGCTAATGAGTTTATTGATTCTTTTAAAAGGTCCAAACTTGGTGATTTTCTCTTTAAAATTGACTTATAAAAAGCTTTTAATTCTATTTAATGGGATTATCTACTCTGGGTACTTTCGAAGATGGGATTTCCTTCTCAATGGTGTCTCTAGGTCTTAGAATGTTTTGATAATTCTAGAGCTTCTGTTTTAGTCAATGGTAGGCCTTTCATTGAGTTCAGGTTGTTCAATAGGGTGAAATAAGGATACCCTCTATCTCCTTTTTTGTTCTAAATTGCCCTTGAGCCTTTATCTTATTTGATCACCAAGATAAGTTCACTAAGGCTCTTCACGGGGGTTCAGCTTCTTTTCCATGGTCCAATTATTACCTATTTATAATTTGTGGTGATATTATTATTTTTAGGTCAATTGTAATTGATTTGGTTAATCTCACTAGATTGTTGAGGTGTTTCTGTATCATCTTTGGTCTTAAAATCAATTTTTTTCAAAAGCTCTTTAAGTGGTATTAATACTAAGATGATCTTTTTTAGAAAGGTGCTAGTTCAGTTTTTTCCAACATCGCCTACCTTTCACTTATTTAATCTTGCCACTTAATGCGTCGTTGAAGTGCATTGCTACTTGGTCTCCTTTAATCGCCAAAGTTGAAAGTAAGCTTGCTTTTTGGAAAGGTAAAGTGCTTTTCCAGGCTAGTCATCTTGCACTTATCAAAGCCTACATCTCTTAATTACCTTTGTACTACACTTCTATCTTTACAATTCCACACTCTATTGCTACCATCATTAATAGGCACATTCACAGTTTTTTTTAGGCGAATGGTGGTTAGACCAGTAAACTTCATCATGTGAATTGGCATACCCTTATTCGTCTACAGAAACTTAGAGGATTTGGGATTATTGATATCTCATTACATAACAAATCCCTTCTGCTTAAATGGCTTTTGAGGTAAGGTATTGATTGTGATTCACTTCGGTGATAAGTTGTTATTCATGAATATCATCATCCTTATGTTGATTTTATTCCTTTGTATTGGCTTCATTCCTACTCTTCAGTATGGGATGGTATTACTTCTATTATTTATGGCAATGATGAGCTCACCAAGGTCATCAATGGCTACTTTCTAGTTTAGGTTGGTGATGACAGATCTGTGTTCTTTTGGCATGATGCTTGGGGCGATGATAACCTTCTTCATGTTCTCTTCCTAAGCTTTATGCTCTATATACCTCCCTTTGGGCTTTGGTTCATGATATGGGCAACTAGGTCACTGATAGATGGCCCTGAAGTTTTCAATGGGCTAGAGCGCTTGATGCTGCAGAGCTAAGGTTGGTCAATAGTTTGCTATCTCTTCTTAATCCAATGTGTTTTCTTATGGATAGGATAAATTTTTTTTTAACTTGGATGACTTTCTCTAACAAATCCCTTATTGTTTAAAAAGAAAATAAAAATAAAAAAAATGCAAAGACAAAAAGAAAAATATTCCCCTTTTCATGTGAGATTTTAGACACGTTTGATGTGATAGTTCCATAAATGATCAAACCACAACCATCAATTATCGCACATAAGGTTTTTTTGCTAATTAATTCTAATTTCTTGATCTGCAATTGTACCACAATTGTTGTAAATTTGCACAAGTGCCAAATAGTGTCATTCATTTAAACACAACTAAGAAATAAACCTTACTCAAATCACAGTAGCTATGTACTCATGTAAACAACATTAACAATATAACAGAGCACTTAAAACAACCTAATTCAAAATAATTTTAAAGCAAACCACATTCCCTAAACAATTCCAAATCCATAATTAAACAGTCTATTCCACAAAAGTATTTGCAAATTATATCATCAATCTCCCTCATAAATTTTTACCTAGCTATCTCTTATGCAATAGTGATAATCAAACCCAAATGTTCCAACAATTTTCAAAATCAACAATGATAGCATCAACATCAATCAACTACTAAAAACCTAGTAGTAAAAATAATAGTTGTTCCAATTCTGGTCCTGCACATCTTGAGTATAAATCAAAAATAATAATTCCCACCTGCAATAGAAAATAACCAAAATATTCACCACATAAATTCTAAGTATTCAAAAATTAAGTCAAGTAAAACAATACGAAAAAGGGATTGAAATTATTGGAATAAAAAGTTCATTATTGTGATGTGGGTTTGCTGTTAGGATTTTATGAGTGTGAAAGCCAATGTCTGAAGATGATGAAGAAAGAGGTGAGTTCGGGATTTGGTGGTTCACTTTAAGGAAGAAGAGTTGATTATGATGAAGGATGTAGATCGGTGTCTAAAGATGATGAGCTTGAGCCTCGGGTTTATAAGAACCACTTCAAAGATGGATAACTGGCCAAAGATTTGGCCAGCTTCTTCTTCGTTCTGGTCATTGAGGCTTCGACGATGCTAGATGAAAGAGAGATGTAGGTGGTTCGAAGAAAATTAAAAAAAAAAGTAATTAGAAGAGGAGGGAATTAACAAATAGTGGTGCTTCGGGGAGAACAAATCAAGACAATAGGGAAAAGAATGGTTCAGGGGATGAGGGATTCAAGATTTGTAAGAAACAAGTTTAGGTGGGTAATTAAACACAAATGGAATCGAGGAAAGAGAAATGAGGAAAGAGATTACAAGTGTGATGGAAGGAAGGTGACGACGTCTAAAAGACTTGAAGAAGTAGGGCACTGTTTAGGGTTATGGGAAGAAGATGGGTGTTAAAAAAATTAATAATTGTATTGTTCAAAGTTCAGGCCCATTAACAAAAGCCCAACTCCCATCTTCCATTAAAAAGAACTAATGTCCCAATCTCCATTAAAATGAAGCTTGCCTAAATCGCATAGTGCTCTATCAAATTTGCAATGAGAAATTTGGCAGGGAATAAAGAAACTCCTTGGATTTTTAAGCTTTAGTGGAAGCTTGTTTTAGATTATAGTGTTATATTCCTCGGAGAGAACTATGGTCTCAAATTCCTTTAACTTCCTGTTATTAGACAGAAGCTCTTTAAGAAATTTTACATATTTTGGTATTTTACTAAGACCTCAGCAAATGGAATATTGATATGAATTTGCTTAAAAATCTTCAAGAACTTAACATATTAAACTGTTGAGATAAAGGAATAGGCAGAACAAAAGGTTTTACCAATGTAGGCTTACTTCCTTATCCCTTTCAACCTTTTTCCACTTTGTCTTTCTCATATGGACTGAAATTTGGGGTTGTTTCTTCACTTTCTTGGACTGAGATTTTAGGAATTTCAGGGCTTTTAGGTATTTTTTAGGTTGTTTTCTCATTCCACCTTATGCTTACGTTATGGGTCGGGTATCTCCATGCTACTTCTCAAAGTAATTGCCTTGCATTGTTCTCTTAGGTTAATTTTAGTCTGGCTAGGCAATGTACCTTGCATTCTTTCATTGATAGTGTTATCTAATTACCCAATTTGCATCTCTAAGTGTTGGTTGTGTTGCTCCTTTTTGTTCACCCATGATTTTATCTTATCTAGCTTGGTCTCTACCTTCTCAAACAAACTTCTAATCAAGAACTTTTGCATGTCCTGTTGTTGTTTTCCCTCATGTTGAGTTGGTAGAGCTATAGAAATTCCACCTTGTTGCCTTTAAGAAAAATCAATAGGATTAAAAGGCTTGGTTTGGCTAGCTTGATTGCTCTATGAGAAGTTGGGAAGATTCCTCCATTGGGATTATAGGTGTTGGAATATGGATTGTTGGGCTACCTATTAAAGTTGAGAATATATTACACTTGCTTACTTGAATTTTGAATAAAAGAACTCCCCATTTGGCATTTGCTTCTCATGTGTGCTCCTCCACACTGTACATAATTTAGTAGTGAGGAAATGATGGAATGCACATTCACTCTTTCAATCTTTTTTGTAATAACATCCATTTTGGCGTTAAGCATAGTATAAGAATCAATGTCATGAATACCCGCAACTCATTTGTTAATCCCCCTTCCACTTGCCCATTGGTAGTTGTTTGAAACCATCTCTTTTAACAATGAATAAGCTTCATCGGTTGACTTTCCCATTAGTGCATCTCATCCTGCAGCATCTATAGTAATACGTGGCAAACCATGATATTGGCACCTCCTTTGCAACTCCTTAAATCTCTCACATGCTTCATATAATGTCTCACTTGGCTCTTATTGAAAGCTTGGTTCAATTATGAAGTCCTGTTTAGTGAAAAATATGTTGCCAATATAGCCTTAGCTAGATCCTCCTAAGTAGTAATTAAGTTAGGTGCCATAGAATTCAACCACCTTTTAGCTTTATCTCTCAAAGAGAAGGGAAATAACCACAATCGAATTACATTAATAGTTGCCCCATTAATCTTGAAGGTTACATAAATCTCAAGAAAATTGGAGATATGTGCATTTGGATCCTCATTAGTTTCACCCCTAAAATTATTTTATTGCACTATTTGGATAATTGTTGGTTTAATCTCAAAGTTGTTACATGCAACAACAGGCTTAACAATACTTAATTGAGTCTCTTGAGTCTATAACATAGCAAAATCTCACAAGGCTTTTTGTCGTCTTTCATTCGCCATTGTGACTTTAAGCACACACCAAGCGTTTCACCTATCAAAAGAAACAAAACATAATTAAATGCATGAAAATTAAAGGTGCAAAATTTAAACATTAGATTAATAGAAACCTTAAGTAAAATTGATATTATGAAAAATCAATTCCCGGCAATGACGCTAAAAATTTGTTACATATGTAACCCTTACAAGTGTACAAATTGCTTCAAGTAATATAATGATAAGTAGATATCATTCCCACGAGGATTGTTTTACAAGTACCAAAGAACTAAAATTTTCTATTATCTAGCAACCAAATAATGAAAGGATAATAAATAAAACTAAACTTGCAAAAATAATTAAACAAAACTAAAATTAAATTAAAAGAAACTTTTATGATAATGATTTCCTGGGAATTCAGGTATATCACAATACCATTCCATAAATATATGAAGAGAATTATTTCAATTGAAATTAGGGTTATGCTTGAAGATGAATTTTCCTAATTTACCTAATAATCTCTCTCGAGCAAAATTGAGTCTAATATTACTGAAATTATGCCTACTCTTATGGTCATAAAATCCAATGACAATGCATTAAGCTTCATGAATAATCCTCGAATATCTTTAGAAGTCAAGCCTACTCTTGTGGTCTCAATCTTCTAGTTTAATATGTTATGATCAATCTTAGACTTCCACTCTTGCTCCATCATCCAGAATCTCGAACATTGCACATATGTAACCATTCATCCATATAAGATCAATTAGGCTTAAACATATTAAATCAAGACACCCAATACAATTGAAGCAAAAATCACTTCATAGATTAATGAAATAAATATTGAGTTTTAACCCTAATCCCTATAATTGAAGAATTAGTTCATCCTATAAGAAGAAAAAGAAACAAAGAAGAAAGAATACATTGAATTGAGTAGAAGAATATTCAAAAGAAGAGTCTTATTAAACAAAAACAATGAAAACCCTAAGAGATGATGCCTTCAATCTAAAAATTTTCTCTTTTTTCACCCAAGAATCATTATCTAAATAGGTCAAATTTCTATCTTAAAAGGAAGCTTGCATTGTATTTTAAAATCTAAATTTGATATCTTGCATGGCCCGATCTATATGCCATGTAACATCCCATGCACTTAACTGTTTACTCGATTCTATTCCGTTTACTGGTTAACTTTGTATCTCTGCTTGGTTCTATGATGGACCATGCAATAGCCCATGCAACACTACTAGAAACTATAATTTAACTCCTTTTTAAGAGATTCATATGTAAACATGAAAAAGAAATAAAATAATTTATTATAAAATAAAATACTATAAAAATTAAAAAAACTCCTAATTTCTAACCTAAAAATATATGCTAAAATGATACCTATCAAATATGACTAAAGTATTGTGTAAAAGGAAACATCAACTTAGACAGATTGAACATTATAAAATGGATGCTTTTTTAGAAAGTGGAGAGATTACTACTGAAAATGACAAAAATTAGGAAACTAGTTTAATAAGACCAAGGGATACTCATCAAGAATCACACTACTTAACATTGCTTTGTTTATAATTTATGTGGAATTTGGTGATCTAAAAAATATAGATGATGATGGTATTTCTTATGACAATAGAGGTGCTACCAAAGGTTTCACTGATAGGATGGAGAATTGTGAGTTTGTTTTTATGTTACACTTGATGTGGTTTTTACTGAAAATCACAAATGAATTATCACTTGCTTATAACAAAAGGACCAAAATATTGTACAAGTAATGAGTTTGAATACCATGAAATTTCAACCATAAGACTTTAAAGAGGAGAGATAAGAGATATTTTTAGATCAAGTCAACACATTTTGTGAAAAGAACATGATCCCAATGCTTAATATGGAAGAGAATATGATAGCTCATGGTCATGGCAGGCGTAAAGGGGCAAACCATTTTCAATTTTCATTATTATCGTGTGAAAATTTTTTATTAGGTATTATCTCTATAAATCTTATTTATTATATTTGCTTAAAGATTTTTTTGGATATTAATTATATCATTGTTGTAATATCAAGTTATTGATTTAATTATATAGGAGATAAATAATCGTTTCTCAGAAGCAAGTATAAAGTTTCTTATATGCATATGATGTTTTGATTCAAGAGATTCTTTCCATCAATTCAACCTTTATAAGCTACTTCGTTTTGTTTAATTATATCAAGAGGACTTCTTAATTATTGATTATTTAATGCTTGAGTAGCAACTTCAAACTTACATTCATAATGTGTGGCGTGATACTCAATTTTCTACAGTTTAAGATTTAAAAAGTCTTACTTGAAAGGCAGTTCAAACTAGTAAAAACATAAATTTTCTATTGGTTTATCGCATGATCGAGTTGGCATTGATTTTATAAATTGCGATGTTTTTATTAAAAAGGTATTTTCTATAATGAAGACTGTCAAGACTGACTTGCATAACAGATTGGAAGACAAGAGGACAAATGGCAGTCTAGTTGTATACATTGAGAATTAGATTTTCGCCACAATTGAAAATAAGTAAATCTTGCAACATTTGCAATAGGTACAAACTCGCAGGATATAATTGTCTCATATTAATCACACAATCAATATTTAATAGTTCAAGTATCAATCAATAATTACATTATATATGTGTACATTTATACATTTTTATTGATTTTATAGTTGTCACTTAGTATCTTAGTTGTAAAATACTTATTTAATTGAACTGAAAATTTTTTTAAATTTAGTAGTGAGTCCTCTAAAAATAATTTTTAGATACGCTATTGGTTCTTTGCATCACCCTTGGACAAGTTAAGCAAAGCTCATTATTCAAGTGACTGGAATGACTTAAATGATGGAAAACTAGGAAAATCAACAAGATCAATGTCTTAAATGATGGTGCCATGTAGTATGAGAAACCCCACAAATAGTAGCAAGTGATGAAGAATGATTGGAATGAGGGATTGCATGATCTTTGTAATTGGATCTCTAATCATAAGATAAGAGAATTCTTCTTAGATTTTTTTCAAAGAAAGAAATAGGAAAAGTACAACATCACCTGATAGCCTATGGAATTTGGAAAGCTTTAGAGAATTACCATGAAGCATAACCTTGGTGAAATCCAGTTGATTAGAGATGTATGTGACAAAATAAGAGCTATTCATGATGAAGGACAATGAAAGCATCACTGATATGACAAATAAACTCCTATCCATCATCACAAACATGAAGAAGTTCGGAAGAGTACTCACTAATCATGAGGTAAACACCAAAATACTCAAATCCTCACCTCTTGAAAAGTTGGTTGCAAGGGTATGTAGTATTCAAGAGTCAAATCCATAAATTAGAAAAGTGTCAATAGATTTCCTCATAGGCAAGCTTCTTACTCATGAGCTAGCCTTGAAAAAGGATGAAGAGATGAAGAAGATGAGAGGGCAAGGCGATAAGAATGAAAAAATAGAAAAAAAGACCTTGTCCCTTAAATCCTCAGCCAAAGATAAAGTGGTAGAAGTTATCTCAGATGATGATGACAGTGAAAAAGAGAAGGAGGAGCTAGCCATGCTTTCTAAAAGAACCAAAAGGCTGATAACGAGAAGAAAAGATAGAAGGAACTTTAAGATGACATCTTCCAACCTTAAAAAAAAAAAAATGGATGAAGTAACATGCTATAATTGTGGCAAGCAAGGCCACATCAAGTATGATTGTCCCAAGCTAAAAAAGAAGAAAAAAAGGGACTAAGAAAAGAAGAAAAGCTTCAAAGCCACTTGGGATGACAGCTCTAGTGAGGAGGATGAAGATGAGAAAGTGGCAAATTTGTGTTTCATGGCATAAGTAATATGGTAAGCTCTTCACCCCATTCTAGTGAAAATTATAATGCTCATGATGATGTTGATGATGAGCTCTTAGAAGCTCTTACTTTGAGATGTGATAAATATAAATCAAAAATAAAAACTTACAAGAAAAAAAGCTCAAAACTAGAAAATGAGTTTAACCCATTAAATGAGCTTGTAAATGAGTTGAGGACTTCAAATGAGAACTCAAAAAATCTATTGAAAGTCTTACTCAATCTTTTTTTTTTCTCTAAATTCCTTGAAAAAGGAAAATGACACTTTAAAAGGAGAAGTAATTGAGCTTAGAAATTCTATTTCTAAGTTTCATAAAGGGAGGGAATCTTTAGATACATTGATTATATCTCAAAGACCTCCCCTAGTAAGACATGGTCTAGGCTTCAATGAAGCCTCCTCGTCATTTATACCCCCTTTCACTATTTTTGTTAGAGCCTTGGTAACTCAAACATCTAGTATTGAGGTAATTATGAGGAAGAGTGCTCCTAGCACTAAGTTACCTATGCCTAAAGCGAAGAGGAAGGCACTTCAAGGTTGAAAGCCTAAGCCTATAAAGGTTAATCATCTATTCATCTACACTAAAAAGCATGTTTACCCTCACACACAAAAAATTTTCCTCTACTCCTAATCATTCATGCACATGCCCATATTCTCACTATCATAGTATGAGAAGGCCTCTTGCTCATACTAAAGTTATGTATAAAAGAAAGACTTACAAGTCTAAGCTCCAATATCACTATTGTATGAAGTTTGGTCATTTAAACACTTTTTGTCATATAAGAAAGGCTCACCTTAAATTAGAGGACCCTTCAAGATTTAACCCCTAATGACCCAAGTATGCTTGGGTACCTAAAGAAAAGTGATTTGTTTATGTTATGTAGGATTGTATGGCAGCCACCAATAAAGACAATGATTGGCATGTGCATATGACTGGCAACAAAAAGCTATTCATAGCCATAAAAGAGAATAAGGGTGAGAATGTCACTTTTGGGAATAATGCCAAGAGTAAGGTAATTAACATTGAAATAATTAGTAAGAATAGTTGTTCACTTATTGACAATGTTCTTTTAGTAGATGGTTTGCAACATAATTTGTTAAGTGTAAGTCAATTGTGTGATAAAGGTGCTAAAGTCACCTTTGACCCTAAAGAATATTGAGTTACCACTTTGGTGGAAAAGAAGGTAATCTTTAAGGGTGAAAAAAGGTGCAATACGTATCAAATTGACTTAGAAAATTTGATTAACTAATTTTTCAAGTGTCTTGCATCTCTTAGCAATGAAGCTTGGCTTTTGCATAGAAGACTTAGTCATGCTAGCATAGAGCTCCTACAAAGCCTATCTAAACGAGAGCTAGTGGAAAATCTTCCGAAGCTAAAATTCTCAAAGGACAAGACTTATGGACCTTGCTAAATGGGGAAGCAACATCAAACTTCCTTTAAAGCAAATAATGTTTGTAAGTACATTTAGACATCTTCAATTTATTCATATGGACTTAATTAGACGTACCAGGAATGCTAGTTTAGGTGGGAAGTATTATGTATTTGTCCTAGTTGATGATTACTTTAGGTTTACTTAGGTGTCCTTTCTAGCTCATAAGAATGACACTTTAATGCTTTCAAAAGTTTTGTAAAAAGAGTTTAAAAAGAAAAAGGTTACTTCATTTGTTTTATAAGGAGTAACCATGGAAGAGAATTTCAAAATGAATCTTTTGAAACTTATTTCCTAGAGAATGAGATTTCTCATAATTTTCCTACCTTTAGAACACAACAACAGAATGGTGTTGTAGAGAGGAAAAATAAAACATTAGTAAAGATGGCTAGAACTATGCTCAATCAGTATATCTTGCCTAATTACTTTAAGGTCAAGCTCATCAATACTTCTTGTTATATTACTAATCATTTCTTTAAAAGACCCATTCTCAACAAAACTTCTTATGAGCTTTGGAATGTTAGAAAACCTAAGATTTCATACCTAAGAGTTTTTATATCCAAATGCTACATTTTTAATACCAAGGACAATCTTGGAAATTTTGATTCTAAGACGAATAAAGGTATTTTTCCCGGTTATTCTACCTATAGTAAGGCCTATAGAGTTTTCAATAAAAGTACTATAGTTATTGAAGAGTCTATGAATATTGTGTTTGATAAATCTAGTAAACTTGATCTTAGGAAAGGTTCTCTTGTTAATAGTCTTGCAAGTGACTTTGAGAAATTGGAGCTAGATTCAACTTTAAAAGAAATGGTGATTGACCTTGAAGATAACAAATCATTAAAAGAAGAAAAGGAATCCCAACTATAGCTAGTATAAATTCCAACACAAGATCTTTCCAATGATTAGAGATTCTCCAAACATCACCCAAATGATCTAATCATTGGTGAGACATCTAAGGGAGTAAGTACTAGATCTCAACTTCATGCATTAGATAATAATCCTACATTTGTTTCTCAACTTTAGCCAAAATCAGTTGATGAAGCTCTTGATGATGAAATTTAGGTGATTGTTATGCAAGAGAAAGTCAATCAATTTTAGAACAGCAATGTATGGGAACTAGTTCCAAGGCATAAGGAACACCCTATTGTGGAGTGCAAGTAGGTGTTTAGGAATAAGTTAGAAGAGCAAGGTTTCATTATTAGGAAAAAAGCTAGATTGCAAAGGGATACAACCAAGAGGAAGGCATTGATTATAATGAAATATATGTCCCCATAGCAAGCTTAGCATATGTTTGTCACATGAATTTTAAACATTTTCAAATGGATGTTAAAAGTGTATTTTTGAATGGACTTATAAGGAAGTCTATGTTGAGCAACCTTCTAGTTTTGAATCTCATACTTTTCCAAATCATGTTTTCAAATTAACTAAAGCCTTATATGGTCTAAAACAAGCTCCAAGAGCTTGGTATGAAAGGCTTAGTTCATTTCTTTTACAAAATGATTTTAAAAAGGGCAAAGTTGATACAACTTTATTTGTCAAAAAATACAATCAAGACATATTCATTGTACAAATATATATTGATGACATTATATTTGTGCTTCTAATGAATGTCTTTATGAAGATTTTGCTAAGTGTATGATTAAAAAATTTGAGATGAGCATGATGAGAGAGCTCAAATTCTTCTTTAGTCTATAAATCAAACAAACTAAAAAATGCATCTTCATCAACCAAGTCTAGTACATAAAGGATATACTCAAGAGATTTGGCATGGATGTATGCAAAGTATCTAAGACCCCAATGAGTGCTACCATCAAGCTAAACAAAGATGAATCAAGTAAGTCAATTGATGAAAACAGGTATAAAGGTATGATTAGTTATCTCCTCTATCTCACTGCTTCTAGACTCGACATTATGTTTAGTGTGTGCATGTGTGCTAGGTTTTAATCATGCCCTAAGGTATCTCATTTGAATGCTATTAAAGGATTCTTAAATATTTACATGGCAAATTACACCTAGGTTTATGATATCCTAGAAATTCATCATTTAGTCTTCTAGGGTATTCGAATGTGGATTATAGTGGTAGTTTATTAGATAGAAAGAGCACTTCTAGAACTTGTCTATTTTATAGGAGAATGCTTAGTTTCTTCATTTAGTAAGAAACATGTTTCAGTTACCTTATCCATAGTTGAAGAAGAATTTGTGGCAGCGGATTGTTGTTGCACCCAAGTCCTTTGAATGAAATAACAACTGAAGGATTATGGCAAAGTTGTTGATCAAATTCCCATCAAATGTGACAACACAAGTGCAATAAATCTTTTAAGGAATCCCATCCAACACTCTAAAAATAAACACATTGACATTATACATCATTTTCTTAAAGATCATGTCCAAAATGGCAATGTAGTGTTGGAATTTATTGACACTAATCATCAACTTACAGACATTTTCACTAAACCCCTAAATGAAGAAAGTATGAACTTCATTAAGAGGGAGCAAGGGATGCTAGATGGAAGCTCCTTAGAGTGAAAATTGATCTCCACTTAAATTCTTCATTGTTTTTGTCATTTTCACTAATTGAAAGATTTGTTTGATATTGGAGTATGTTAAATTGCTTGAATTAATCATCACTACATTAAGTGGATCACATCTAAGAAGGGAAATTCTATTCTTTCATTTATTTTCTATTTGCCTTGTAAATTGCAGTCGCTATTGTTATTTCTCGATTGTTATTTTTAAGCACTCAACCATTTTTTGTCAAGCTTCTAATTTGTGATCACTATTATTCGCCACCATGAATTCTTTTAAAATTCAAATTCTTTTACCATTGACTCCTTCATTTTTCGAGGAATACTTAATTGTTACTCATAATTTTTATAACTAGCAGTTACAACCTGCTGTTTGTGATCACGAATTTGAGTAATTGTCATGCATTGATTGATTTGACTATCAACTGATACCAACTCCTTATTTAATGCAATTTTTACCATTTATTACCATTTTACATTAGTTTTTTACCTATTTAGACCATCCTAACAGCCCTTCATTCTACTTTTAACTTCTCTTTTCATCTATAACTCTTTCTTGTCTCAAAAGTTTCAAACTATCTTCACTTCCATTAATGGCATCTAACAAACTATCAAGAGCAGAGAAAGGGAAGGGCATTGCCCAACCTTTAAGCCATCCTGCCTTTCACCTAATAAATGGAATTACCAAAGAAGAGAAAGACTGATACAGAGCAAATCCTAACAAGATAATACAACCTAATAAAGTTCCCTCTACATTTCTCCTTGAATCCCTTGGAATCAAGGATGAAATTCATGCTTTTCTATCAAACTTGGGATGGAATGAGTTTTCTTTAAAGATGAACTCGGATATGAAAAAATTGTCAAAGAGTTCATGTGCATGGTCACTTTGAATAGGAAAGCCGAATCAAAAGCAAGTTAGTTTTTCAGGCTTTTGGGGACCCTCACTTTATAACCTTTGAACAACTTTTAACCTCTTCAACCTTCAAGTGGGAGATGATATCCCTTTCATCATCTCTGCACTTGATATTATTTACTCCGAATTTTGGTCAGAGGTATCCATTGAAACAAGACATACCTCTAGCCAAATATATTCACATCCTTCCAAATTGGCTTCCTCACTGCATTATCACATTTTCAGTAAATGCTAAGGGTGATGGGAATGAAAAGTTTCCCAAAATGACCCGACATTTATGTTTTGCCTAACCAAAAACAAGGCCATCCAAACCAGTCGATACCTTGTGAATCAACTAATTCACATGGGTACGAAGCCGAAGAGCTAATTTCTTTAACCCTCTCATGTCACAGCCATCTACCTCTATATGAGAGCCTTAAATGAGGAAAATTAGAAATTCCTCACTAAGAAATATTTGCCCTCCTATAACTTCTTTGGTTTGCCATATCTCATAAATGCCAAGGCTATCCATCTTGATACTTACATTTACACCTAAGGGTCTATTGGGGCTAATAAGCATGAATTTATTAAGCTTCAAAAAGGAATAGGCTTATGATAGAGGAGGGTGCACAACCAATCCCATCTCCTAAGCCCAAACCAAAATCCAAAACTTTCGCCAACTCTCTCTCTTTTATTAACAAGAAATTGGACAAGGTGATATGCATGATAAAGAGAAGATTTCTTCTTCTTTCCCACCTTCATAATGATTTAGTAGACCTTCAAAAGTACCATCTCCCTAATTTTGAAGATTGGGAGAACACTCCTGAAAAAGAGAAAGACCAAAAGGTGAAAGAAGGAGATGAAGCACAGGGTGGAGGAGGAGATGAGGATGTTAAAGATTCTAGGAATGATAATAGCTCTCCAATTTTCTAGTTTTTCTTTAAGCTTGTAATTCTTATTCTATTTCTTTGTTTTTCTTATAGCCTACCTTTATGATCCCACATATTTCTTGTTTTTTATGTTTATGTTTTATTATGTTTTTCTTGTTCTACAATAACAAAATTTAAAGTTTATGTTTCTTATGTTTGCTTTTCAAATATCATTACTCTTTATTTAAATCACTTTATACTTATCCCTATTTGAATTACTTGATATATTTGAATCACTTGTTCTCTCTTTTTTATCTTGACAAAGAAGGAGATAAGGTAAAAAGAAATTGTATGACATAATTAAGGGGGATTATATTTTGAAAGGGAGAAATCTAATTAAATTATTTGTATTTCAAGTTTAAATTGGTGTTCTACCAAATTTAATTTGTTAAACTAAGTTAACCATCTCAACTTCACACTTACACAATTCTTTATCCTCTGTAAAATCAATCTAAGTCATCAAAATTAAAAAGGGAGATTGTTAGACTAGCTTGGTCAAACATCAGACAAAACTCTCTTTTGATCTTGACAATATAGATTGATATGTTCTAACATTCTTTTTAAGTGTTGATTTTGTAGTTCTTAAGATAGATTTGCAATGGAAAGTTGGATAGAAGTATAAGTCTCAAACATTGTGAAAGGTCTCCTAATTTGCAACTAAGATTATATAATTTGCGATCGTGACATTGCAAGAGAAATGGATAACTTTGGTCCGGACAGATTTGCAAAGCAAATCAATGCTCGACCTAAGCAAGAAAAGAATGAAGATGAAACAATTTAATTCTCGATGCCCTTCACGTTAGGAATCACAATTGTGACTTTTAGAGCTGTTTGGAAGGAACTGAGTCCACAACCAAAGCTTGCCAAGTGTCCAAGATTACTGTTGATATATCAAAATTCATGAGGATGAAAAATTCTTCAAGACTACAACCTATTGAAATAACTTCTCCTTATCAAATAGACGAATTTGCGATGCTAATCATGTCTAAGAGGAATTAATCTCACAACCATAACTTTTGATTGGTTGGAAGAATACAACAACTATTTTTCTTGGAAGACCAATAATAACATGCCACGTGGACTAGCCATTAGATACAAACGGAGTTCTCTACCCCGATTTCAACTTTTTTACTGCAAGAAGTGAAATCGTAACAACGAATGGTGTCTAAAAGGCATTTAATGCAAGATCTGCCTAGCATGCCTTAGAGATTTAGACATAGTTTCTTTGTAACGTCTCTTTGGTGGTTATGGCCTCTAAATACTCCACCAAACAGATATGAATGCAAGAGAATAACATTGAATATAGCCAAAGTCTTGCAATTTTGTTTCTCAAACTTCAATTCTTTGTATGTGAGTTAATATTATTAGGTGTGAGCATTAAACACCATTGTAATTGGGTTTGAGAGTTAGCTTAGCTATAAAACTCTTATAATAGGTTAAGTGTGAGCCTTAAGGAAACACTTGAAAGGTTTTTGTGTAAGCCTTAAAACACAAGTTGTAAGTTTTTGTGTGAGCCATAAAACACAAAGTGTACAAGTTTGGTGTGAGCTTGGAAACATCATTTAGTGCTAGTAGAACACCCAATTGTTAGAAATTAAAGAGTGACCTAGGGTTCATTAACACTCGAACCACTATAAAATATTATGTCTTCATATCTTCTCTTACTTCTTCCATTTCCATATTCATTACCTTCTTTCCAAATTTTTAAATTCCCCACCAATTAAACCCCCTCTTCTTGGTGTTCAAGGGCCAATATCATTGTTCAGTGGCTCCTTCAATCCCTACAGATTATCATTCTTCATACAGCTCTATTGGATCCTTCTCAAGTAATCCTCATTCCATTTACTTTGTTATTTCATATCATGCCATTTCCCCTTCACACCTATCCTTTGTTTGTTCCATCTCCACACATCTTAAGCCCAAGTCCTACAAATAAGCAATTTTATCTCCAAAGTGGAAAGATGCCAGGAATGCATAATTACAAGCATTAAAGACCAATCATACCTGGGATATTATAGATCTTCCTCCTCATAAACAACCTATTAGTTATAAGTGGGTCTATAAGATCAAGTATAAAGTTGATGAAAGTGTTAAAAGATACAAAGCCAAGTTAGTTGCCAAAGGTTTTACCCAGCAAGAAGGTGTTGATTACTATATACATTTTCTCCTGTAGTAAAAATGGCCACCATTCACACTCTTTTAGTTATGTCTACAACAAAAGGTTGGCATTTAGAGGAACTAGACATCAATAATGTTGTCTTGCATGGTGATTTAAATGAAGAGGTCTATATGGCATTACCTCCTGATGTTCACCATAACAAGCCCAACCAAGTCTGTGAATTGAACAAGTCCCTTTATGGTTTGAAACAGGCAAGTGGACAGTGGCATGCTAAGTTATCTTAAGGTTTACTAGTCGTCATTTCCATCAACTCATGCACATTCCAACCTGTTTATAAAACACACTGACAATGCATTTATTACTTTGTCAGTTTATATTGATGATGTTATCTTAGCAAGCAATAATCTTGAGGAGATCAATTTTGCCAAAACTTACTTGCATAATACTTTCAAGATTAAGGACCTTGATGCTCTTAAATACTTCCTTGGCTTTTGAGGTTGCAAGGATTACGAAAAGAATCAATATTTGCCAAGGAAGTATACTCTCGAATTGCTTGAAGAAACTAGTTTCAGTGGTTCTAAACTAGTTGCTACTCCTTTAGTACCTGGCCACAAGTTTGATGAGTCTCCTTTGCTCTCTGAAAATTCATCTTATCAAAGATTTACTGGCAAACTCATATATCTCACTAATACTTGGCCAAGTGTCGTTTTTGTTGTTCAACAATGTCTCAATACCTTGACTTTCCAACTGAACAACATCTTCAAGTCACACATCATATCCTGAGGTACTTGAAATCTTCTCTTGGGCAAGGTCTATTTTTAGTGAGGACAATAATCTTCAATTGCTATCTTTTAGTGATTTAGATTGGTTCCAGTGTCTATTGTCACGAAATTCGTCACCAATTATTGTGTTTTCCTTAGTTCAACGCTTGTGGCTTGGTGCTCCAAAAAGCAAACTACTGTAGCCCATTCCTCATCTAAAGCTGAGTATAGGGCCATGGCTTCAATTACTTGTGAGTTGCAATGGTTTTGTTACTTGTTTCATGATATTCACATCTCTCATCCACAACTTGCTCTGATGTTCTATGAGAATCAGTTTCCCATGCACATAGCTCATAATGCTATTTTCCACGAACGCACCAAACACTTAGA
Organism: Omphalea diandra; assembly: GCA_949677035.1. Taxonomy (NCBI): domain Eukaryota; kingdom Viridiplantae; phylum Streptophyta; class Magnoliopsida; order Malpighiales; family Euphorbiaceae; genus Omphalea; species Omphalea diandra. The sequence continues at coordinate 35,458 of CATIWR010247158.1, forward strand.
GATTAACTGCTACATTGTTCATGAAAAACTCCAGTCTGGTATCATTCATCTTCTTCTTGTGCCATCCCACGCTTAACTTGCTAATTTTTTTACTAAAGCACATACTTAACAGTTCCATCATCTTCTTTACAAGCTGGGAGTATTGAATATTTACTCTCCTGAGGGGGGCTATTATGAGTAGCAGCTTTAAGCATGCAACGACTAATTTGGCTCTAACAGTCAGTAAGCAGAAGGAGACAAACACGTGCCGCATGGGATTAATAAGTGAGTTTTTTAAGCAATAGAATGGTGCCGTATTTCTTTTAGTAAAATGGATGCCGTTTTGTGTGGTCTTCAACAATGAGAAGAGTATTTATTTCTAGAATATTCCCATCATTTTCAGCTATTGCGAATGGACGCTTGGCAGGAATTAACAAATAATCTCTAACTAATTTATAGGGTTTTGTGATAATTAGCTGACTGAGCTGTCAACTCATCTTGTTTCTGTTATGAGTTCTTGTATATAAACCATTGGATTAGCTGATATTAAAAATGCGAAAATCATTTTCCTCAGATTAGTTGCATTCTTAATAAATACCTCGAGGTAGAGGGCAAGATAACGAAGATATAACTAAAACTCAACCAATGCTCTAAACAGAAAGTTTAGATTGTTCTCTCATTAAATGTGGAATGAACGAGCCGACATCCCTCCTTTGCTGGGCCCATCATATCCATAAATGCTTCATTGAAAGCTTCAGATTTGTCCCCGTGGAGGCTATATCTTTTTTCACGATTCTTGCGCCCTTGAATTAATATTCTAACTCCCTCTCTTAATGGGTAGTTGGACACCTTAATTTCACTTATTCAATGCCACTCTGTCCCTTGGTTTCTAGGGCATTCCTTCTTAAAGGCTGAGTTTTTCTCTCCTTGATTTTTCTCAATTAAATTTCCCCCAGTCTTTCCTTTTTGCCTCCTCTTCTTCTTCTTCTTGTTCTTCTTCTCTTAGCCTCAAACAGAATTTCCACGCATTCTTGTAATAAAATTTCATTTTGCTGTGTATATTATATTATTTTCTTGTTTCTTACGGTGTGCATATGCAGCAGATACGTAAAGAAGCATTAGCCATGACTGTACATATCAGATGACAAGAAGAAGCGAGTTTAACGCACGGGATATTGGCCCGGTTCAATAAGAAAGCAATGCTCTGAGCGTTTTGGGCTCTGCCTTTTGATTGAGCCGTGCCAATATCACGTGCCACGGCTACTCTCAAATCATCCTAGCTAGCTATTCACTAACCCTATTAAGGATTTTCAGGTATAAACTCCACCCCTCGCGTTCAAAGTCCTTCCCTTTTATCCCTAATATGCTGAAGAACAGATCCATATGGTACGTGGGTGGTGCTCTTATATTGGGTCAACCTTTTCATTTTCATAACATGTAACTAGTTCATTTTTCACTTGCTTACTTAGAACAAAAGTTGGTTAGTAGTTATTGGTAAGTCCTAAAAAGTAGGGGAAATTTTCATTGCCAATTCACTCGCAAGGAAAGACGCAACAGCTTTCATTAGCTTATAGTTTCACACCTATATTAATGGGATGGAAGGCTTCTCGCAGATTCCCTGCAACTACAATTAATGGACACAGCAATTTGCCTCTGGGTACAAGAAACAACTTTCACCTCCTAGCTATATTGATAATGTTCATGCATAACCAGACTTTAGTTGAGGTATATGATACGATCAGATTTGAGTTTTCTTTCTTTTTCTTTGTTATCATGGTACTGGAAGCCCCAGTGGTAGCTCTTACATATAATTTCATCTTATTATTAGATCTAAACACCTATCCCAATTGACGTAGATCTTAAAGATATTACTGCAGAGTAGATTCATAGCCTCACGAATTCATTTTCATGATTTTTGCTTCAATTCTATGTCTAGTGGTATGCTGTATGTGTGAACAGGATTTGGGTGTCTTATTATGATTTTTGGTGTCTTTTTATCATAAGGAGTAAAACAAACAAAATTTGTGAAAAGATAGATTTAAAAATATTTAATAAAAGAGTACGTTATTTACCATCAGAAGAAAGAAATCACTATTTATCCACCAGTACCAATGTTTTTAAAGTGGGGTTAAAGATTGAATCAATTGACTGATCATGTTTTTTATTTAATTGGTTTAATGAATTCAATTCGTCTACTTTAATTGATTAATTTTACTTTCTAAAAAATATAAATCACAAAAAATATTTAAAAATTAGAAACAGGTATAATATGGTAAATTAATAAAAAATATTGTTAATATTTAAATTTGAATAAAATATTATAATTTTAAAAAAGTTAAATTTTTCCTAAAAATATAATTGTTTTGATTTCTTTTTCACAAAATGATATAGTTTTAAATTAAAAGAATAAAAAAGAAACTTGTGTTGTACTTCTCTCCATTATGAATTGATGCATATTACTAACCATGAAATTTTGACCAAGTGATACAACATATGCTTGAAATGATTTTCATATTGAAATGAATCTTTCTAATACTTTCTAATTTGATACTGAAAGAAAAGAATTCTTAGTGAGATTTTCCTTATGATTTTTTTCTCTGTCTTTTCTATAAGTTGACAAAATTACTCCTGCTTATAGAAATGAAAATGGTTGTCAATTGAACCCTACAACACTACCCATCGCCCTTTTGGTCGAACCGAAGAAAGATAAGACCCATACATGAAAAAATCAGTGTGTTCAGGTATGGTAACCAAGACGTAGTTAATATCTTTGGCAGGTGATAAACATATGTTTGAGGTTTCTGGTGTGGATGAAGAAGAATCTATTCATGAGCAGTTCTCCAAGAAGTACTGTGTTGATTTTAGGGATGCAACTCATGCTTGTTTGATCCAAACGGCGAAGGCTACTATGCAGTCCCGCTAACAACAATGAGTCTTTTAGCATGGAACTATCACGGGCTTAGGAACCCAGCGATAGTTGGATGGTTACAGAGGTTTATTTCTACTCAAGATCCCATGGTGGTCCTCCTCATAGAAACAAGACTATATGCTAAAGATATAAGGAGACTCCATTCTAATTAGGGCTTTACCAATAAAGATGATATCAGCTGTGAGGGTAGAGGTAAAGGATGGAAAAGGGGGCTGAGTCTGATATGGAATTATGTCATTGATATTGTCTTGTTATCATTGTCTATTAATCACATAGATGTTATTTGTAACACACTTATGAGCGCTGAGTTATGGAGGTTAATAGGTTTATATGGCTAGCCCTATGATGATAAGAAGTTTGAAATGTGGCAACTTATGAAATCTTTGTCTTCGAACACAACTCTTCCTTGGCTAATAATGGGGGATTTTAATGACATTCTTTTACGTTTTGAAAAGAAAGATGGCAAGCTTCAATCAATTGATTTTGTACGTCCTTTTCACCAGGCTTTGGATGTGTGCAAACTAGATGATTTGGGATACAAAGATTTGAAGTTTGCCTGGAGCAATGGTCAAATGGGTTTTCAAAATATTATGGAGAAACTTGATCGCTTTGTTGGTTCAATGGATATCTATGTTCCCTGATTACATGATCTTCAACCATGCCTGGATGAGTTCTAACTATTCTCCTATGCAATGTTTTGTCAGTAAGAAAGCCTTCTTCAACAAGAAAAAGAAAAAATCTTTCACTTTGAGGAGATGTGGCTTTGAAAAAAGGGTTGTAAGGCAATGGTTCATATTGCATGGGAAATAAATGGCCCAGGCAGTATTGTTGACAAGATTAAATGTTATGGAACTGCTCTACAATGTAGGAATTTCCTCACTGTTAGCAATGTTAGGAGGGAGTTGTCCAAAAGTCAATAAAAGCTCTCTAAATTGCAAAGTCAGTCCTAAATCAATGTGGAGGAACAACACTGCATTAAAGAAGTAATCAGAGAACTGATTTGTTGAGAGGAAATTATGTGGAAACAAAGGGCTCGAGTTACTTGGCTTAGGGAGGGAGACAAAAATACTAGCTTTTTCCACTCTCAAGCTAGTCACAAGAAAAGGCGAAACACTATCTTAGGCATTATAGATATGAATGGACTATGAAGAGAGTAAAAGGAGGATATTGCTTCAGCTTTTCAAACCCATTTTTAGGATATTTTCACCAGCTTTACTCTTATTATTAAGGATACAGTGTTTGATGGTATCCCTGTAAAGGTAAACTCGAAAATGAATGTTTTCTTCATAGCGAAGTTTACCATGCAAGAAATTAAAGTCGCCCTTAACCAAATTCACTCCACTAAAGCCCGTAGCCCATATGGTATGCCTGTCCTTTTCTATAGATCCTTTTGGCACACTATTAATATTGATGTTATCTCTACTACTCTAGGTATTTTAAATAATAATGTTTGTCCTTCCTTTTTAAATTCTACCTTCATTTTTCTTATCCCCAAAATAAAAAACCCCGCTACCCCGAAGGATTTTAGACCTATTAGTTTATGCAATGTAATATTTAAAATCATCACTAAAGCTATTACTAATAGGCTAAAAGTCTTTTTACCATATATCATCCATAAATGTCAACATGCTTTCACCCCTGGTCGTTTCATTGCTAGTAATGTCCTTCTTGCTTTTGAAATTTTTCATTATATGAGAAATAAGCACTCTGGTAAGAATTAAAATTTGGCTTTCAAACTCGATATGAGTAAAACCTATGATAGGGTAAAGAGACTTCCATGAAAAAATGATGTTGAAATTAGGTTTGTACCCAATTGGGTTTCTTTTATTATGGATGTGTTAGTATAGTTTCTTATTCTATCTTTGTTAATGCTTAGCACCAAACTTTGTTTGTTCCTAGTAGAGGTCTCTGACAAAGGTACCCACTCTCCCCCTACCTATTTTTATTTGTTAGGATCAAGCGTTTGTCAAAAGCCATAGCTATTAGCAAAAGCGCAACTTTATTTTCTTATAAATGCTTAGCAGCGAGCGCCACGTTTTGAATGCAAGCCGACGGCAGGATGTTGGACTTGGCCTTCCAAGCCTCTACCCAAAAATCCCCCTAGCACCTGCCAACCACTTGCTGTAGCAACATGCTTTCGAAGGGATTCAAACCCGTGACATCCTCTGGTACCAATTGTTAAGATCAAGCGTTTATCATACGCCATAAGCCATAGCTATTAGCGAGGCATAACTTTATTTTCTTATACTTGTGTAGCAACCACCACCATATTTTGAATGCACGTTAGCGGCAGGATGCTATACCTGGCCCTCTAGGCCTCTGCCTAACAATCCCGATATCAGAGCCAGGTTGGTCAAACCTGGACTAAGTTGGTCAAACCTAAGTTATAAGCCTCTTGTGATCTTGACAATGGAGATTGATTAGTTCTAATATTTTGTTTAAGTGTTGTTTTGTTGTTTATAAGATATTTTTTCATTGAAAATTGGATAGAAGTTAAAACCTCTAAATTTGAGAAAAACAACCAAATTTGCGGTCAGTATCCCCTAAATCGCGATCGGGACCTTACAGCAAGGATGGATGGAGCTAGGAAAAAAGAATTCATGGATAAATTCATAGTAGTGATTCAGTCGAATGAGACTTACTTGATTCACATCGAAATTTATAGTGTCATTTACATCCTATGTCGCAACCACGAATTTCATAATAGTAGGGGGGAATCCAAGTTTCAACCACAACACGACAAGTGTCCTAAGCAACCGTTGAAATATCAAAAAATCTGAGAGCGAAGCATATGTCTCAACCGTGACTCACAAAAGTGTTGTCTCCTTTCGAAAAAGAGGAATTCACAGTCTCAGTCGCTCCTAAGAGGAAGTTCAATCACGACTGCGACTTTTGAGTGGTTGGTTAAACACAACAGCTATATTTCTTAGACAACTAATAGGTGAAGGACATGTGGACTAGCCATTAGACATAGAATGGGGTTCTTTATAGCAATTTTCAAATACTTAGTGTAAATTGGAAAATCACGACCGCGAAATGCCAGTCACGACCGCAACTTTCACCTGATAAACATTTAATGCAAAATCTGCTAACACAACTTGGAGATTTTGGGATAATTTTTGAGTAACGTCTCTTTGGTGGTTATTGCCTATAAATACACCACCAACAGATGTAAATGCAAGAGATTTTCATTTATTGTAACCAAACTCTTGCAAATTTGCTACTCATTCTTTTTACTTTTCTCTATGTGTTATTGATTATTTGGTGTTAGCATTTAAACACATTTGTAAGTAGATTGAGAGTTAGTCTAGCTTCCAAAACTCTTGTAAGAGGCTAAAATGTGAGTCTATTCAAAACACTTGTAAGAGGTTTTGTGTGAGCCTAAAAACACAAGTTGTAAAGGTTGTGTGTGAGCCATAAAATAGAAATTGTATAAGTTAGGTGTGAGCTTGAAAACACCAGTTTAGTTGAGTGGAATACCCAATTGTGAAGAATTGGGAGTGGACGTAGGGTTTGTTAACACCCAAACCACTATGAACATCTTGTGTTTATTTTCTCTTCTCCTTCTTAACTCTCCAAATACCTTAGCCTTCTTTTAAATTTTTAATCTCCCACCAATTCAACTCTCTTTTTTGATGCACTAGGCCAACATTATTATGCATTAAATATCTTTCTTATGCTATTTAGAATGCTAGCAATGCTAACTAGCTACAAGGTGTTAAGATTTGTAGACAAGCACCTCTGATTTATCATCTATTTTTTGTAAATGATAACATCCTTTTTTGCGGGGCCTTTTTATTTGAAGTTATTTTTGTAGGGCCTCTTTCTTTGAAGCTAACACAATCTTTGAAATTTTAGAACTCTATGAGCAACACTCATGTCAAAGTATTAATTTAGAGAAGTCATATATCAGCTTCAACAAGAATGTCTTAGATGCTCTCAAAATGGATATTGTTAAGGCAATTGGAGTTAAGCAAGTGAGTTGTCATGCTAAATATTTAGGTTTGCCTACCATCATCGATAAATCTAAGAAGTAGATTTTCAGCTTATTAGAATCAAAGATTCAAGCTAAGATGCAAGGTTGGAAAGAGAGGAGCCTGTAAAGACTTGGTAAAAAAATTATGGTAAAGTCAGTGATTCAATCTATTCCTACATATATGATGAATTGCTTTCAACTTCACACGTCAGTGTGTAATATAATTAATTTTATTATCTCAAAATTCGAATGGGGTAGTCAAAATGAGGAGAGAAGAATGCATCGGTTGGCCTAGGAGTCACTAACGAGGAGTAAACGAAGTGAAAGATTGGGTTTTAAGGATATCTCATCCTTTAATTTGGCACTCCTAATGAAGCAAGTGTGGTGGCTAATCCACAATAATTCATCCCTTTGGCAAGGACGCTCCAAGTAAGATATTGTCTAATAGTTTCGTTTTGCAAGTTAGGATAGGTTGTAATCCTAGTTTTATATGGAGCAACCTCATTGGTAACAAACATATTGTTGAGAAAGGATGCTGGTGGATAGTAGGAGATGGCAGGTCAATATGTATTTAGCATGACCCTTAGCATATGGAAGAGTTAAATTTAAGGTTTGACTCTAATTTCTAACCTAGATTCTGAGGCAAGGGTTTATGAGCTTTTATCAGAGGGTGGGACGTTTTTGGGATGTGTAACTGGTGAAGAGGATTTTTACACAAGCTTGGTGATTTACTAACTTGGAATTTTTCAAAGGATGGAAACTACATAATGAAAAGCAATTATCATTTGGCCCTATAACTGAAACATGTTACTAGTCACTCAAATGGTTTCCACACTAAGGACAACGATACTCATTTTTGGAAAGCTTTGTGGGATCTTGACATTCCTCTCAAAACACGTCATTTCTTATGGCAAGCTTGTCCAATAGCCTTACCAGTAACCACTAAGTTGGTTCATAGATGGGTATTGGTCTATAGTCAATGTAAGATTGATGTTGAAACAATAGAGTATGCTTAAGAGACTATAACTGAGGTAGTTCAGTATGGGAGGTGGGACAATTGTCAATCTCACAAACCAATAAGCTGATGGATTCAAAAGAGTGGGTGAAAGCACGAATGGATAGCCTAAGCCAAAAAAAACTGTGGAATTTGCAGTCATGCTTTTGTGAGGTATGATATAGTAGAAATAAATTGATTTTTCAAAAGCAAAGCAAGAGTGTGGAGGAGGTTCGTTCTTATGGCAACCACTGTACTTTAAGACTACCATACAGTCAAAGTGACTTGACTATCTATCTCCCCTTTTTCTAGTTCTGTCTCAAGTTGGTCTACACTTGAGATTGGGGTTTGGAAGATTAACGTGGATGCTACTATTAGGAAATATGTGGGAGCGAGGCTGGGGATGATCATACGGGATTGAAGGAGAGGTGTTGTTTGTTCAGTTGTCCAACTGATTCATCTTTCTTGTGACCCTAAAATTGTCGAGTTTCAAGCTATTATTGGTGGCCTTTGACTCACCTATTCTTTTCGTCTGTACAATATCATCATCGAGTCTGATTGCCAAGTGGTTGTGCATGTTGTGAGAAATAGGTCTCTAGTTATCTCCTACTCCCGATAACCCAGTGGTTGATATTCAGGTCCTGCAAAGTCAGTTTGCCTCATGCGAAATACGTTGGATGCCCAAACATATCAACATAGTTGCGTGGTGAAGACTACAATATTATTTACATTATTAATATAATTAATAATTCACCATTGGATTAGATAAAAAAATATTATTCATCATTGAATTAGATAGGATTAAATAACTTTAGATTAGATAAAAGTTATTATTTATCATTGAATTAGATCACATTATTTAATGGTATCATTAAATAAGTAACTGTAGAATTCACTAAGTTACACATGCTTTAGCTTCCTTAGTGTTTGCTAGTTTCTCTCACCATGTCCCATCTCAGTTTTATAATTTAGTTGTACAAGACTTGTTTTTGTGCTTTTCCTCTTAATACAATTTCCACTTCTTCTCAAAAAAAAAAAAAAAAAAGAAAAGAAAAAAAGATGAGATAAAGATAGGACACAAGGTTTAGGTTTGGCAAACTAACTACGAGGTGACGATCCGTTATAATATTTATTAAATAATATAATTATGAAAATTGGTAATAATTATTAAAAATTACTTTTTTTATCGAACATTAAAGTTATATAAAAGTAATTATATAAGAATTAAATAATTTTAATCATAAAAATAATAAATATTTTATTACTTTATTAATTTTTCTCATTAAAATAAAAACAATTAATATTTTAAATTTTAAATGATAAATAAAAGTTTAAAAATAAAAAGAAATATATAATTAAGTTAAAATATTTAATTTAAAACAATTTAAATTTTAATTAGATAAATAGGTAGATATGGTTTAAATAGTTTAAGTGGATATGAAAATTCATATAAATATTAAATAGATCATAAATGTTTAAAATGATTACTTATCATTTTACTCATTTTGACTCTACTCATTACCCACCCTAACCCATCTATTTACCATCTTTATTTAAAATACATTATAAAAATATTTTCATTTGATTTATAAGATTAAAACAAAATATAAATTGCAAATATTTTATATTTGTATTATTTAATATAAAAAAATATTTTAAAATAATAATTATCAATGATAAAATTCGGTAGTCAAGTATAATTAGTGATAATAGATAGATGTTTATATGATTTAACTTTCACTTGAATGTGTTTGTCAAAATCTTAGAAATAACTTTCTCTTTTGAAAAAATGAAGTCATTTTCCTTAAAAGTAGTTTAATCTTACATCGAATAAGAAAATATTTTTTATTGATCAATTTTTATAAACATGTCAAGCATCAATTTTGTGGTAAACGAACAGAGCCTTAGTATATAATATTTAAAATCATTCTAACAGCTTAGTGAAATTATCATAATATTCTGCAGTCTAATTTTATTTCTATATAAGATAGCTAAAACCATATATGAAAATTTTGCTTAACAGAATTGGCATAGTCACTTGATTTACATCATGTGTTAGGCCAACTCTCCAGTTGATCACATCGTGAAGGACTTCTCAAAGCGCTTCACACCATTTTTTGCTATTAGTTTCTCTCTTTTTTGTCCGAGAGTTTTATTTTGGATATAGCTGTTGTGATTCCTCTTTTCTATATCCATTTATGGCCTGGAATTTTAGGTGGTGTTTTATTCACTAATATAACATTTATTATTGTGAAGGAAACATCCGTTAAAATGATTCAATCAAAACTTAAAGTAACTTGCTATTTTAAGGATCGAAACTAAGATCTTTTTTTAAAAATAAAAATTAATTACATCTTTAAATTTGCATTCTCAAATTTCTAACTATTTATATCTACTACCTCAAGTTGCTTTCTACAATATTGTAGAGCCACTGTAATTTCAACGCCTCCAAAAGTAATATTTTTATTAGAAGTGTAATTTTTTACTTAATTTAAAATTTTGACTTGAATTTATTAAAAAAAAAAAGTTACTCTACTTAAATTTGAAAGAAATCTGAAATGATTCAAAATTTTAAAATTGAAATTGATTGTCTCTAACTCATTTCAAAACTAGTTAAATTTCACTTGATATAAACTACTAAAAATATCTGCAGTTGATTCAATCCGAACCCAAAAATAATATGAAACTCTTGCTGAACATTGACATGATAATTTATTTTGATTTACTCACAATTTGAAATCATTTGATCTAAACATATTTGAAAAAAAAAAATATGATCTAAAATTAACTCAACTTAAATCGTCTAATTTAACCTATTTATCACTTCTAATTTTTATTTATTTATTAGTGAAAATTATAGAAGATATATTATAAAATACTAATATCAGTTATATAACTGATTTATTAAAATTACATAATATATTCAGTTATATAACTTTTTCATTAATAAGAGTAATTTATCTATCTTCTAATATAATTTTTTTAAATGAAAAATTGTATAATCTACGTTATGTTTATAAAATTCAGTGAAAAAATTATTCATTTGGATGAAAAACTATACAATAAATTCAGTTATATTTAAATCTTCTTGTGAAAAAATTACACAATATTATAAAATTACAAATATTTAGTAAATAAATTTACTTATTTTAGTAAAAAAAATTTTATATATTCTATGTGCTTATCTCAATTTTTCATTAATTTGAGCAACATATTTGTTGCTATGCATACAATCATCTTATTGGGTAACCTTCTCAATGAAAAATTACATAATATTATACCATAAACGTTAATAAATAAACTACTCATTTTAATAAAATTATATAAGATATTCAATTTTATAAAAAAAAAATTTCACTAATCTGAGTAAAATATTCATTGCTATGAACAACATGTCAGTCCATGTAATTTCTTTCATAAAAAAAATTGCACATTTGTACATTATAAATTACACAATCTATCAAAATAATTACTAAAATTTAACTAACATTCCCAACTAATCCTCTTAAATAATATCACTCGAAACACCATATAGTAGTACAAGTTTTATCTCTCTGTCGTCTCTCCAGAACGGACACCCATGGCCACACCAGCACCAAACATATCTTCCTTCCCACTCCAAGACCGGGTTGCCATAGTCACTGGCTCATCCCACGGCATCCGAAAAGCCATAGAACTCCACTTGGCCCACTTGGTGCAAAACTTGTCATCAGCTACACTTCCATCAAGGACCAGGCTGATCTTGTGGCCAAAAGGGTTAATTATGACCATCATTCCCCTAAAGCTATAACAGTCCGAGCTAATATCTGCGATCCAGCGCAAGTCAAGTCTCTCTTTGATGAAGCTGAGAAAGTGTTTGGGTCACAGGTTCATGTCTTGATCAACTCAGCTGGTGTTTTGGATCCCGCTTATCCTTCCATTGCAGACACCTCCTTGCAGGATTTTGACCATTTTTTCAAGAAATAATTCTCTATCTATGAACCAAACCAGCAGAATTCTGTTTGGTTGATAGACATGTGTTCGTTATTGATGGATTGATCATAGAATTAATGTGCATCCTTGACTAAACCAAGGTTTTGCTCTATTTAAGATTTAAATTTGCCTCATATTTGCGATCATATATTTCTATAGACAACTCCAATTAATACCACTTAATTAAGAGCTTACTAATAGATTTTTTTTTTTCCTTTTAATGTAACTTGATATTCATTTAACTCTAATGATTCCCTCATCTTCAGTGTTAACACAAGAGGCACGTTCTTGTGCTGCAAAGAGGCAGCGAATCGGCTCAAGCATGGTGGTGGATGCCGAATAATATTGTTATCATCATCTGTTGTGTTTGAATCTAAGCCAGGATTTGTGGCATATGCAGCTTCAAAGGCAGCAGTAGATGCAATGGTCAAAATTCTAGCAAAGGAACTAGGATTACTTCAAATTGTGTTGCACCAGGCCCTGTTGCAACAGATATGTATTTTGCTGGTAAGGCTGAGGAGCAAGTTAGGCAGAACATAGAGGACTGCCCACTAGGGCGGCTTGGCGAGACCCAAGACATTGCCCCTGTTGTTGGGTCCTTGTCTACTGATTATAGTGAGTGGGTTAATGGACACGTTATTCGGCTCAATGGCGGCTATGAGCATTTGCACTATAATGCGTAAAAGGGTGAGTCTCTGTACTCGTTCACCCCTACATATGTAAATCAATAATATCAAAATACCGATAAGTAGATAATATTTGTTACTGTATTGCATTGTTGCTGGCGCTATACCTTTCCCTGCAATCTACTATGGCATCAAGAAAATGCCAGCACAAAGATTTGTATTTATTGTCAGCTTTGACAGCCGTTGTAACTGTGACTTACAAATTTGGCTCTCTAAGCATCAAAGAATGGTTGAATGGTGACAGCCTTTTTTGCCTCTTTTCTTGGCCAAGAATGTGGTCTTTTTCCTTCTACTAAAATGGAAAAGCTCCACATTGCGACGCCTCTCTCTCTCCCTCCCTCACTTGCTCTTTCTCACTGTCTCTGTAGGCCTAATTTGGTGTGAAGTAATATTGCATGTGTTCCTAAACTCAAAAAATTACAGGAAAAGACTCGCACACCTCATTCTTTAACACTAGCTTATCTGTATGTCTTCCTGAGTTTGGATGATTCAAAGACACGTCTTAAAATGTTGCACTCCATAATGCATTCCTGCCTTCCCCACAACGCCGATGGACCTCCTTGATCCTATCGGCCGATCTGCAAATCCCACTGCAGCTCCAATCAAATGAAGCAACACATATGTTGCCAGCCTGCGCCTTCCACTCACAATCTGCAATAATCGCACAAGAAGTTCACACTTTTTACTTGAAACATACTCTCCTAGTGATCAACATTAAAGAAAAGCAGGTGTTGATTCAATCTTGATTTTAGCTCTAACCAAAGTCAATAACCTGTTTGGCAAATTTATTTATCATATTTTTATTTAGAAATTTGCATTGGAATGAACCTTTTTTTTTTTTTTTTTTTTTAAGGGAATGAAAATAGAAATGTTCTTAATTGCTACAGTTGAGAATAAGTATTCTTAATGTTATGGTTAAAGCATCAATGGACCCCATCACGAGATCTATCAAGAAGGGTTGACCTCAATCAGTTCTATGTAAACTTTCTTAAAAGACACTGCATGATAACTTCTCCTGACCTTCCGTTCAAAAGAAATATTAAATAAATAGATAGCAACACTAATGTGATATTAGGTCAATTCAATTTCTAGTGTGAAGTATAAATTTTGCAGATGGTGAAATTTAAGTGAAAAAGGCTGACCCCCTGCTTGTGGGTGACATGTGAACTTGTATTCTTCAGCAAGACACAAACCATAGGTACTAACTCCAAAGAAGGGAAAAACAAAAAAATCATTTAGGTAAATTATGAATTACCTGGTGGTGTGCCACAACATAATCTCCGGTCATCAATATGCTCGACATCAAGTCCGATAAACCAAGATCCCAAGGAAACATCCTCATTAGCATACTTGTGAAGAACATGCCTGAAATAAATATTTCCATCATAAGCATACCAAATAGGCAGCCTTTTCAGCTCCACTCATAAGCTTCAACCTTACATTTCAAATGAAACAGTACTTACTGGTTTATCAATATATACGTAGCCAAATCTTTAGAAATGGCATATAGCTGTCCAGTAGCATGGCGGAAATACTTGTTTCCAGCCTCGCCAAATTTCCAATACTCAGGTTCATGGTATCTTACTCCTCTGTTCAACAAAATTAGCACTTGAAAATCTACTAGTCAATTGCTTCCTCAGAATTTTTTTCAACAGAACAAATTCAAAAAAATTTCTCTTACTTTTGGTTAAGAACAGGACCAGATTTCATGCATCCAATGTACACTCGTGGCTTATTTCGGTGTCTAACTAGAGTTTCTCCAAGTGTAGCTGCGACAAGTTACAAGGAATTGGATTTAGTATAGCACAGTAGAAAAGTATCGATAACAAGCATACAAAATTTTTGACAAAACATATCTTTATATTGATAGAAATAATCATGTTTACTGTCATACACTAGCAGCTTTAAATTTAAAAGAACCTAAGAATGTTAAGATAGTATGCACAAAGGACACACATAATTGATCTTGATTTTTTTCCAGTTGGTTCTTGTTTCTCTACGAGGGAAGAGATGGCAAGTTAAACATTTTCGCCTGATTATACATCCCACTAACCAAAGAACTATTATGAACAAAATATTTTCATACCTATATTAACATGGACATCATCATCAACTTTGACATAAAAATCTGCATCCCACAAAGTAACTGCAGTAGCAAAATATGTCTTTGTCTTCGCAGACAATTCAAGGTAGCCTTCAACATGGTCCTGGTCACAGAATAGTATCACAAACAAGTGAATTCTTTTGTTTTTCTTGTCCAGCGTTTCTTTTGTTTCTCATCTCTTTTATTTTTTTTTTTCTCTTGAAGTGAGAATATATGGTAAAGGGTAGAGAAATGAAAGAATAGAAAGCAAAATTCTTACCAGTCTCAAGAAATCTCCATGCTTTCTGTCCTCTGCTTCAATTGCTCTGTCCAAAATGCCTCCAGATGTAGCACTGGATGATATAAAAAGGTTTTTTAGGTTTAATGCATATGATTTATCAGGGTCAAAAACTTACATGTATTTAATTAAGTAATAAGACCATGTTCAAGTTAATAAAACTACTAGTGATTAATTTCCATTGACCGCGTTTGAACTTCATCTGAAAGATTGACATACAATATCGACCCCAGGTAAAGAAATTCTGATGTGTGGCAACATACTGAAAATTCAGCAAATTATAAAATGAAGCATGGTATGTGGATAACAATGGGATAACATTCAAAAATAACCAAACTGACAAATAACAAACAAAGCTAAAAGATTACACCATCTGCTAAATAAGGACAATGATCTATGCACATCACCCACAATATGTGAATAAAATCATGAATTTTTACATTAAGTTTTAAGCAATCTTTTTATTTTTAGCCCTGGCAATCTGAAGAGATAACAAGAAAAAAAAAAAAAGAAAAATATGAATGTTTACCCATACAAAGACCGAAATTTTCATTTAAAATAAAGAACTAACATTTTGATATTTCAAGTAAATACATGGATGTTCTAACGCAAAATCCACATCCACTCATTCAAATCAAAAAATGAGATTAGAACTCACACCTATGGCCGATGACAAAGCGAGCAATAATACCCTTCTCTTCTTCCAATTTCTTCTTTTTTTCACCTATTTTCATTTTTTTTCAAATACACCAGTCATAATCAGGAAAAATTTATGACCAACAACCAGAGTAGCAACATAAGAATATTGAAGAAAAATGAAAAAGAGGCAAGAGAACAATCCATGAACCTTGTGGCATCCATGTTGCACGAACCGAATCTCTTCTTTTCCGGCTGCTGAAAGCTGTATTAATTCCAATAACCATCAAATACCTTTGTTTGCCAAATGATCCAGTCTTCTTTGAGTCCTCTGATAAAGGAGAGCCACTGAGTATGGACTCCTGTGCTGCCCTTGCAGCAGCTAATTCCATCTCTAAATTTGAAATAGTCTTATCTAATGTCCTACATTAATTCCACGTACGATGATAAGCTAGATATTAAATCATTTTAAGCCAAACAAAGACTAGAAATTGTTATGAGCATAATATATACTTACTGTATAGCATTATGAGTCTTGTACACTTCCCCTATAATATCCTTTGAGTCGCGCCTTACTTCTTTCTGATGCAACTAAAGGAACCAAATCAGATCACAAACAACAAAATAAATAAGCAATACTAACAAATAATGTAAGCTACACAACTTAAAATGGTAGAGTAATTTGTCAACTAAAATTAGGAGGAAATACCCACAATTTTAACTCCACAACCATCAGAAACCAACTTTAGCTTTTCAGCTTCCATTGCAGCTGCCCTTGTGATGCCTTTAGACTGAGGAACGTTCCACATCCTGTCACCATTTTTATCCCATTAGCATGTCACCACAAATTAAGGACGGATGAAAAATTCTGAGCACAAATATGCAGATCCTTTTAAATAAAAGTTCAAGTTTTCATTCCAATAATAACATTCTGATATGTTGACTGCAGCAGAAGTCAAAAAAAAAAAACTAACTGAATGATATATAGACAACAACTACAAACTGCTTTATTTGGAGGTCAGAAAATGGCTAATTCAACAAGTTTAACAAGGACTTCCACTATTGGAATCTTATATTAATATAAGATTATAGCAATGTACATCCCAACCATTAATGTGGAAACCAGTTGAATAAATGTGGTAAAATCATAGAAATACTAGTGACAAACAGTAACACAACTTCTTTATTGCATCAGAGTGAAGGAGAAATTGGAATAACAGAAAGCTGTGAATTCTGGTTTAGACTAGATATGATATGTCGTGAAAACATAAATTTACAGAAGATGGCAGTAGTAAAAGAATAACAAAACAATTGAAGGATTACTTCCTCCACAGTAAATCCAAATTTGGATCTATAATTGATAGGAATCAAAAAGACCACAAAATTACAAGTCAAGCGCACATTTTTTTCCTCCAAAAAAAGAATACCAAATAATTTAAAAGCCATCCGTATGATATGATTAAGCACATGATTAAGAATGATCTACAAAAAACTAAAAACAAGATGATATCAAGAAATCCTGTTTAATAGACTCAAAATTTGACCAAAATAGCTTGCAGCCATTTGAAGACAAGCATAAATAAACTCAACTAAATTTGATCAAAGTCCAAATTTCCTAAACTACTAAATTGGACCAAATTCAATAAGTTAATGGAAAGATATCAAATATAGAAAATTCAAATGTATTACCTATTAGTGAAGAGCATTCCAGCACAGAAACAACACAGGCAAAGGAAAAGAGTCCATTTCTGTGATATAAAACTTTTAGAATAAGAGTTCTGCTCTCCTCCTCTACTCTTCAAAGACATTTTTATTTTTGTCTTTTTCTGTTCTTTTTGTTGGGTCTCTAACTCTTCTTTATTCATAAACCAATGGCTATCTCGCGAAAGAAAGAAAGAAACCATCTTCATCGAAACAGAGAAGACAAACCCAAGTGGGGAAATCTTGTTCAGGAGCAGGAAAAGAGCTGTACAAGAATTGAGAGAAGAAATAAAACAGAGGGGTAGGTGCTTTGTTCTAACTTGCCAATGCCTTTGTTCTTTTCTTCGAGCATTGTATGGTTTGTCAGTTGTCTCTCTCTCTCTAGAAAAATAAAAAAATATATGAAAATTATTTATTTATTTATTTATTTTAATAAGGAAAAGAAAAAGAGAGGAGGAGAAGGGCTCTCCTTCTACTTCTTATGTGCTTTGCAGGCAAGCGACGTTGAACAGACAGTGAGAGACAGAAGACCCACCTCTTATTCAAAGCACTAACCGTCCAGTGCTTATTCCGAATTTACCAAACCGTCCTTGTCAGTGTCAGATAATTAATTAATACCCCTCTCCCACCTCCTTCCTCACGTGCCACTGATGTCCCCTTCTCAGTTACAGACAGGAACGTGCAAAAACCGGACCGAATTAAAGAAATTAATAAAATTAAATTGATTTGATTCGATTTAATTTTTTAATAAAAATAATTTATTTAATTATAATTTTAAAAATTTTAATTTTTAGTTCAATTTTTTAGATAAAAAACTAAATTAATTAAAATAATAAATAAATCAAATCAATCTGAATCGAATCAGATTTAAAATATATTTAATTTAATTTAAATAAATCAAATCAAACTGTATTTTTATAAAATCGATTCAGTTTGATTTATAGACACATAAATTTCTATTTAATCGATTCTATTAATTTAATTTTTTTTAAAATTTTAGTTCAATTCAATTATAAATATAAGAAATTTGATTTATTAAAATTTAATAAAAAATCGAACTGTTACTGCCTCTAATTTATCTTTTCCTTTTTCTTTTCTTTTTTTTTTTTTTTTGAACCTTTAATAAGCATATTCGTCTGTCCAACAATGTTTTAAAATCGAAATTATGAGTGAATCTGTCAGGTAATTGCTAATCATCTAACTGATCTATCATCTAACTGATCTAATTAATCTAGTTTAATATTATATAAAATTTAAAATATTATTAAAATAATTTTAAAAATTCAGAAAATTATTATAAATATAGAAATATATTTATAATGATTAAATGTTAAAATTAATTCAAACTACATCAAATTTGTTATTAACTTAATTTTTAATTTTATTTTCAATCATTGTTTTAAACTTGGCCTTTACATGCTCTGTGTGTAGATGGAAAAAAAAAAGGTTATTTTTTTATCCTATGACTAATTTTTTGTTGTACAATTTAAGTTAGTTTTCTTATGAAATAAAATATAATAATTAAAGAGTTAATATATTTTTAATTAATTAAAATTTTTTAAAAATTTTAATTTGCGATTTATAATTTTGAAAGTAATATAATTTTAATATAAATATCTAAAATTTATTAATAAGCAGTAAAATATTTGAATTTCATTTTAAATTCAAATGGTATTTCATAATCTTATTTTGGTTCTCCTAATGCAAGAGGAAAAAAAATTAGATTTTCAATGTGTCAAATAATTACTTTATGTTATTAATTTTCTAAAACTGTCACATTATTTTTAAAAATCTAATTTAATTAAAGAATAATTTAAATTAAGATAATTCATCTAATATAATATGAATTATATATTAGAAAAGATATACTTTTCTAAGTAGAAAAAATAGTTTCATAATCAATTAATACACAAAATTATAATATAATATAATTTCATATTAAAAATATAATACAAATTTTATAATTAAAATATGCACAACATATAAATTGACAATTAATTTATAAATATTTAAAAGATTTAAATTTTTTTTTTTTTTTTTATGTGGAGGGAGGGGTGGAGGAGACGAAATATATACTCTACCCTACGTAGAAACGACAATTAGAACAAGGGAGAAAAGAGCGAAGAAGACAATACTGGGTAAAATGGCATCAAAATACTCTCCAACTTTGCACAAAGTGGGACTCCTTTTTTTTTTTTTTTTTTTTTAAGAGAAAAAAGTAGAACCCGATTCTGAATTTCCAAATATGTTGATAATTCATGGAGGAGGCTTTCTGTGACTTCTCAAGTTCAGGTAATTTACGTAAATTAATTTACTTTTTTTTTTTAACCTGAAAATTATTTATTGCCTTGTTGTTTAATTTGATTGGTGTTTCAATTGTGGGAGGTATATACTCTATTTATTGGGAAGCCAATTTTATCGTTGATCGGCTGATTAGTGGGAGTAATACTTTGAGTCTAGGCACTTATATTGTAGAGAATTCTTTTATAGGCGTGGTTGCTGTAATTTGATATTTTTATTTGGAACAATAAAGTAAATTTTTAAAAAAATATTTTTAGGGGATAAATTGCACTGCTAGTACAAAAATTGTCACTTATTTCAATTTGATACTAATTTTTTCTTTTTTTTATACCAAAATATCAATTTTGTCTTCAGATATAGGTTCAAATTGAGCATCTGGCCAAATTATGATGAGTTGGCTATTGAATCTCCATGTAAGCCTGTCATTATGTGCCATGTCACTATGGTATTGCCAAATAAGCTTTTTGCCACATGGCCAAAATTCCCAAATCAAAAATAAAAACCCTAAATCACTCAATCCTTAAATTAATTTCCAAATCCCCAATCTCGACTCACAAAGCAGATTTTCCTCCACACACAAAGCAATCATATTCGACTCAACTCAAGAGATGGAGGTGATGGATGACGATGAAATGAGAGATGAGATACTCATTCAAGAGTATGGCCATCACCCATTTAGGGATGAGACTTTGGACTGTGGTTATGGATATCTAGCGAAGTTGTTTGTGTCAAAACAATCACGAATCCAAGTCGTAAGTTCTGAGGATGCTCATTTCAAATAAGTATAAGTTGTGTTGTGCATTGTTTATGGCTTAAGCTAACTTGTTTTAGGCAATATTTGTGGGTTAATTGCAATGTGTTGATGTAGGAAGGATAGTGTAAATTTTTTAAGAGGCATGATGAATGGCTAAATGAAAGGACATTGGTGATGTTTTATGAGATGTGAAAGTTGTAATTTGAAAAGATTTGTAGCTGAAAGGAATGCTGAAGCTATTAAATAAAAGTTGAAACTTGAGGAGAAGTTGCAAAAAGAAATGGAAGAGATGACAATCATGAAGTGTAGTACCATACTTTACAAGTTAGGATTTTATGCTTTAATAGGAGTGATTATTTGTAAGTTTTATTTGCAATAGGTTAGATAGCTTTTGTTGGTGGAGCTGGAGCTTGTTTAATATGTGGAGCTAGCTTCCTTTTGTATGGAATGTTATTTTGAGCTACCCTACTGTAATGTGATGTAATGGAAATGGACATTATTATGATTAATAGATTTGGTGTTATGGATTTGATATTATGGAGCTTACTTTCTTTTGTTTGTGATTTATAGCTTACTATTTTGTGTTTTGGTTAGTTTAGAATAATAATGACAATGACAATTGATGGCAAAGATTCATGTGATAGCATGTTATGCCAAAAAGACAAGCACATATACAAATGGTATAAAATGCCAAAACAAAGATGCATATGGCATACATGTCAAAGGAAAAGTAAAGAAAGTTTTCAATTTGAATCATGTGATAGTGGAACCAAACAAATAATAATGAAATTAATAATGCAACCAAACAATAATTAAATAATAAAGTATTTACTCATTATAATAAAGTAATGTGGTGTTTACAAACAAAGAAGTGGGTGTTAAATTCATGCACAAAAGATGACAAAAACATGAATCCAACACCTAATATTGTCTATGGGTGGATCACTTAGTCAAAAAGACAATAACACAACCCTAGTAAAAGACATACAATAACTGACACATATGAGTATTTAATAGTTATAATCACATCAACCCACAAAGTGATATGCCTACATAGCAATAGATATTATCTTCACAGTTTAGGTCTTCTTCCCCAACAAAATTCTAGAAGGCCTCCACACTTTCTTTTTCTTAGTCGTAGCTCCATCACCCTTTTATTTCCCTTTATCTGCATCAATTGGCATCTTTGATGTAGTAGCAACAACATTAGGTTTATTTAAGGCAACAACACTAGACTTCTTTGCTTTTGATGGAGGTTTGGTTAGAAATCTGGATTGCTTGGCTTATTTAAAAGGCTTGAATTGTTGTTTTCCCTTATCTTGAGCTTTGATCTGACTTACTGTGGTAGATGTTTGTGATTGACTCACTCCAAACACAACAAGTAACCTATTGAATATATCATTGATGCTTTTGGTTTTACTAAACACTCTGCTCTTTGGGGATGCAAGAGTTTCTCTCCTTACCTAGCCAGGTCTATAGTCATCCATGCTCACCAAATTTGTAGGTATTATTAGATCTACTGCATTTCCTCCAATGATGTTAGTGTTGGTGTATTGTGTCTTAACTATACATAGTTAACATACCCAACTTAAATATATATGTTATATTTACTACTCAACTACACCAAATACACATAAATGACTTATATATTATACTCGTGAACTAGCTATAATAGGTGATAAGGCTCCAAAGGTAGAAGATGTTCCTCTTGGCTCATATGTTCCTTGTTTTGCATTAATAGTAGGTATATCTTCAATATTTGCCTTATTGGTAACCACTTTCCTTTTTACTGATTAAGAAAATAAGTAAATTAAGATTATTAACATTTCAAGTAAGATGTAAATGTGATATTGAAATAAGAACGCAACTCATAAGCAATTTCTATCTTCTTTAGTAAGAAGGTTACTTTTTGCTAAGGCCATGGTATGTTTTGTTTTGTCCTTTGCCACCATATACTGTACATGTCATAATAGATCCTTTTTTGGTAACTTTTCCATTTTTTTTTTTATCAAAGATGTTAACTCATTTTCTTTCAATCTCCTCTTATTTTGTTTATATCCTTTTTACTGGTGGTGGTAATATAAGTGGAGTTATGACTTTAGGCCAAAATTCCTTGCTAGTGTTTGGCAAAATCAAGTTGTTATAAGTGTTTATATATGTGGATACCTTGTAGAAACTGCCAAATATGATTCAGGTTCGCATTTTTATACCATAGGGCACAAATTGCATGACAATAGGGAATTCAATTTAATTGCCACCTCTTACATATATAACTTTTTTCATTCTTATCAATAACAAATTGTCCCCTTAGACCAACAACTTGAAACCTATCTCCTCCTAACCACTTTGTTTTAAACATCCAACATAACTCCTTTGATTTCTCCAATTTAATTAGTATCTTAGGATAGTAAGAACTAGCTATCTTGCTCATTACATCTCTTTTCTTATGGATTCTCTTTATTAGCTTAGTCCTAATAATTTCATTCATTGTAATCATTTCCTTTGTCCTAGCATTAAGAATAAAACTATTGAAACACTCACTAAGATTGTTTAGTAGCATATCACAACCAATAGTTATAACAAAGTGGGATCTAGACCAATAGTGGAGTGTTATAGTATTCAAGTAGTTATGAGCCAATTTGTTTTCACTCTCCAATTTGTTCATTATCTTATCAAACATTTTGCACTTAAGTTGCCCTAGCTGCCCCCCATAAATACTGCTTAAGACCAAAACTATAAAAATTTCTTTTTAAAGTTTCTCTCAATATGCCTCACATAGAATCTATGCTCAAAGTGAGGGAACAATTCTTCAATTGTAGGTATAAATCCCTATAACATTCATAAATTAACAAATAATCAATAACACATAATGGGTGATAATTCTAATTAATGTTTACTTGTAAGATTAAAATCATTGAAGAGAGACATATACCTTTTGTCCATCACTCATAAAAACCCAGTGACAACTATTATTGATCTCTAAATCTTGTGCAAGCAACTCTAGGAACCACTTCCAATTTTCCTTGTTCTCTTTTTGGGTCATAACCCAAGCTACTAGATATATGCAATCATTTCCATCAATTGTGGTAGCTACCAATAGTTGCCCACCAAAAGCACCCTTTAGCTAACAACCATTAAGTGCTATCAAAGGCCTACAAAACTTAAAACCTTAACGTTGCAAACCAAACATACGTTCCTTTAAACATAGCTTCTACCAAGTCTAATTCAATTGTTGACCCTAGATTGCTTCTTAATAGCTCTAAGTTGTAATCATCCAACCTTGATAGTTCCTTTTTCTCATCCCCATCAATGTACTCTAGCGTAATATTCCTAGCTCTCCATCCTTTAAGCCTTAAAACCTCAACTTCAACATCCCCTTTCACAGCTATAATTATACCATCAATAACCCATGTTGGATCAGGCCTAAACCTTTCAATATATGTCATAGCTATCCGTTTGCCATTAATATGTCTATTGGACTGCTCCCTTGTACAATTATGCTTGAAATTTGCATACTTAATTTGCATAGTTATTTTGTTTAATTTGTTGAGGTATGCCCATATAAAGAACTCACATCCAAATTTGCCTTTCTTGCATTTGGCCTTGCATTTTTTCTTTGTGTTTGGTCCAAATATAACATGGTTCTTACTCATTATTGCAACTCATTTCACAACATCTTTGAATTGCTTGAATGATGTGGCAAGCATACCAATCTTGAACTCAAGATTAGCCATATTAGTGTCCTCATTAAATATGGCCCACTTATTCCTTATTGAATCTGCATCACTATCATCACTTGATGAAGTCAAAGAGACAAACTCATATAATGGCATATAATGACTCTCATCTGAGTCACTATCCCTATTATCACCATTTTTTGCACTAGAGCTTGTCCTTGTCTCTTTTGGTTTATCCCTCTCCAACTCCTCATCAAAAAAAATATCAAATATTGCATCATCTCTATCATTTTCATTCATTTCATATTATGAATCCATAAGGTTTGAATATGAATCCTTTTCATTTCTATCACTATGCCCATCACTACTCCCACCATCATTCTCTTCATTATGAACCTACCCTTCATCTTCAACCAAATCCAAATCTAGTTTTACAACATTTTGTTGCCCTTCATCTTGTGCTAAATCAACATCCACCTTACCAAATACATGCATAACCTTAGTTTCATCAACTTTCACAGCCATTTGTAGTGCGTCATGTTCTGAATGTAAATTTCTCAATCCATCATTGTAATTCATCTTTGGATGCCTCCAAAATACTTGATTTTCACCAACTGTCAGCCCCAACTCCAATGTCATGGTGCTAATTTCTACTTTGGACATCTTATTTTTAGAACAACAGTCAACTTATTCAACATTAGTCAACCTAACCTTCCTACTACTGTCTACCCTAAAAGTATGCCATTGTATATTGAAAAACGCAAGATCATCTATAAGTAAACACATTGTTTATATGGTTAAAAGTGCAAAATTACAAAATCACAAAAGGTTCAAACCTCGTAACTATTACAAAATGTAATATAACAATGAAAGACACAACAACATACTCAATATTGCCATTCAAAATAATAATTAACCTCATATATATCAAGCACAATCTTTGGTCACTTTATCAAACACAACAAAATTGGAAATTTTCATTCATTTGCAATTGCAAATACATATTTCCTACTATATTATATATCACAAATGAAGCTTCAACCATCAACTTCCTTATAGCTACCACATTCATATAAAAGTAATATAAGTTGATATAATTCATCTAATGTTAACTCCTTAGTACAAATATATCAAGATCATAGCCTAAGTCATAGCTACAAAATACATTAAAAAGTTGAATAGGAAATTGCATTTGGGTTGTCTAAATTAATTATGGTAGCTCTATTTTTTGATGAGTTGTAATTGTTTTGGCTTACTAAGTTTGCATTTCCAGTAAAAACCCCTTTTTCAATCCAAAATTATCAACACAATCAACACATCCTTTGTCTTATAGTAAGCTCATATAGTTTCCCAAAGCATAAAGTCCAAAACACAAATCCAAAATCCATACCCACATTTCATATATGGAGTCACCCATCATTTCAAACATGACCACATAACATATATGGAGTCACATATCCTAACATAAACCTAATTTTAGCTTCTTTTTCATACCCAAACGCAAATTGCATAAAAGTTGAAAAACTTACAATATTTGGGATGTTCTTCATCCTTTGGCCTCACACACCAATCAAATGTCATTAATGGAAATCAACTAGTGTGAGCAATGACCAATGTAGGAGGAATGTAGATAGCAGGGTTGGGGTAGCAATGTAGAGGAATCATGAGCAATATGGGCAAAAATAACACTAGCTTCAGGGTGCCACAAGAAATATGAAAATAAGTAAACCAAGGTTACATGGAGCTAGGATTCACAATAGTAACCAAAGGTTAAAAAGGGTGAAAATGATTAGGTTAATTGGTGGTGATGTGGAGTGACATGAATGGGTTGAGTAGATTACTCACGTGGAGATCCGACATCAAACTTAGCATAATTTGGCTAGATTCTCAATTTGAACCTATATCTGAAGACAAAATTGATGTTTTGGTACCAAAAAGAAAAAATTAAAAAATTGGTACCAAATTGAAATAAGTGACAATTTTGGTAACAATGATGTTGTTTTCCCTACTTGTAAGAATGTAAAATTTTATGTTTGGTTAAATATAAGATTTTCCTAAGAATTCAAAATTAATGTGTTTGGTTTATATTTAGGAGTTTTAAATATTAATTTAGATATTGTTATGTCTTTAATGCAATTGTATATTAACGATCAATTTAGTATAAAATACAAATATTATTCAAAGAACTAAATGATTATAAATTTGTCATAATGATCAACTCAATATGAAATATATATATATATATATATATATATATATATATATATAATCTTCAAATTTGATTATATAGATTTTATAAAATAGTTATCTAGGCAAAATAATTACTTAAATATATAGTTTCATGATAATAAAATTAAAAATAATCTAATTACTTGATAAATAATAAAAAAAACATAGCTTGATTTAGTAATAATTTGATTTAAAACCAAATGATGGTCGATATCTTCAAATTTCGTAGAGTTGTTTAAGGACATACATAGTCTTCAACTGCTTTGACAAATATATAAGTTTATCAACGTATAATTATATAATTTATAATAGATATGAAAAAAATAATTTTCACTCTTTGAGGTGAGAAAGTACTTTTCCATATAGATGGGAAAATATGAAATATGGTTCACATATTTAGGAATTTAAATTTTTTAATAATATAATATTCATGTACAAATCAAATGTTGAAACATTCCTGAATTACTTTTTTTTGAGAATTCAGTAACCAAACACCTTTTAAGGTGTCTAGAAAAAGTTATGATCACTTACGTAAAAATTGATCATGTATGATATGAGAAGTTAATGCACATAAGTTATCTTAGAAATGAATTCTACAACAATTATGAAGAACATAATAAAATGATGCATATGTATGGAAAACTTTTTTAGTTTAGTTTCTAGTAAAATAAACAACTTGCAAATATGAATTATTTAAAAAGAGTTATTGTCGTTTGAAGGAGAAGTACTTGTATATATGTGAGAGCCATTCCATGTAATATGCATTATAAAAAAATATTAGATTGCCAATAAAAAATTTTTTTATCGTTAATTATATCACTGAATCATTGATGGTATTTTAGATTTGAGGGCATAAAATTTATGATGAATTTACCAATGGATTTTTGATTTAGTCTCACTGGATATTACTATGGATTTTAAAACTGTTGGCATTAGAGAGGTATGAAAAAATTGATCCCATTTGACTATCAGATTACTAACTGGTTATGATTCGGACGATTATCAATGATTTTGATATTAATGGGCAAATCCAACATTAAGATAATTAACTTTTAATTTATTGATGGATTTTCATCTATTGTTAAATTTTATTACACTTGGTAAATCTTTATCAAGAGAACAAAATCCATCAGTAATTTTCATATATACAATCCTAAAAGGCCTTTTCTTTTTCTCACTCTTTCTTCTTCCTTTCTTTTTCTTCTCTATTCATTCTTTCTCGTTGCCACCATCATTGTGCTGGAAGCCTGCGTCACCATCCATACCATCCTCTAATCAAAGCCTTGCCTCACTGCTCCATCTGCCCTAGCCGCATCATCTAGCCTTCGGCATGCCAAGTACCCTTCATTACATGATCAGCTATTTCATCGCCACTTGAGACCCGCCTCACCATCTCATTTATTAACAATGTCTAAAACATGTGCGATTATGAACTAGTTTGTGCTAATTTTTTTTTATTAATTTTATATAAATTAGATTAAATTATTTTGCAACTTTTATTAATTAATATTATTAAGCATGTCAAAGGTTAATTAGGTTTATTTTTATACACTAAACTTTGTAAATACTTAATTTAGGATTTATTTTATTTAAGGCTATTACTAAAATTAGGTTAACTTATTAAAATTAATTATTTAATTTTTGCAATTAAATTTTATATATGTCAAATTATAATTTAGTTCATTTTAAATTAAATTTGATTTTAAATTAGGTTAATTTTGAAATTAAAATTAATATATCCTAATTTATGTCAGGTTATGTTTACTTCTAGGTTAATTATGTTAAGTTAAAGTTTAGTTTTAATAATATAGTGGGTAACTTATATTAATTTGAATATGTTAATTGAAGTTTGACTTTAAATAATATAGTAGATAAAATTTATTAGGTTAAGCTTATTTCTCATATTTCGAATTTATTAGGTTGAGTTTATTAGGGATATATTAGATTAAATCGACTTTAAATAATTTCATAATTTGAATATATTTAGTTAATTTATTTTTCATAATTTGAATATATTAGGTTAAGTTTATTAGAAATAGTTACATAATTTCATTATGTAGAGTTAAGTTTATTTGTTTTAAATAAGGTGAATTTTGTTTGTCTAAGTTAATTTTAGTTAATATGATACTAATATCAGTCTAATCTAGTACATTGATATTAATTAAGTGAATTTATATTAGTCTACCTAAATATTGATTGAATGACATTAAGGACACACACACACACGCAATTGTGGTTTGGGAGGACATCTTAAAAGTGTTTTTATTGTATTTTTGTTATTTTTTTTATTTGGAATTTTATTAAGAAATTTGATTTATTTTAGTTAGAAGTTCAATTTTGCTGAAAATTTTTAAGTTTAATTAAATTATTAAATAGCCAATAGTTGAAGGTATGTTATTATATGTTTGTTATGTCAAGATTATTGAAAATGTTGTTTTAATGCAAAGATATTTTTACAGTTTGTGGGATATAGTTGAAGGTTTTTTTTTTTCATGTAGTGATATTATTAATGTCTTACCTTATTATATGGTTAGATTAGATCTTGAATATAAAAATGATAAAAGAATAATTATATTTTCATTAGACTTAGAAGCCCATTTAGTTTGTTCCTCACTGTGATAAATGACAGTTCACTAAATTATCTTGTATGATAGTTTATAAATGCATTTTATGAATGTGAACTTGATTAATTATCTATTTAATCATTCCTATTGTAAAAGTTAATATTATCTCTTGCTGTTTTTTGAGTGCACATTGGAGTAGGTGTAAATTCATTATGGTATCAATATCATGTACTTAAAGAACTGTGAGAAGATATTATTGAAATTTCCATGTACGAATAGATAAATAATATCTATTGTGGTCATGTAATATCAATGCTTTTATAAGTGTAATATGTTCCTAGCTATCAATTTATAAAAGTAGTTATAAGGATAAACTATCAATAGAGTTAATAAATACTACTACAAGAAAAATAACATGCTCATGCTAAATCATGTAGGATAAATATGAGCAACCATAGAGATAAACTATATGATCGTCTTGATAACAGCAGATACCTTAAGTTAGAATTTGTCAAGAGGATAGAAAGTTCTTTTTTATTTTGGTCGAACGACATTTACTAATAAGATCAAAGATTAGGTGTCATTGTTTCAAGTGTTAGAATTGAAAATACCTTGAAATGAATAAAGTGAAACTACACCTTTTAAGGAAGGAATTTGTCCTAAGATATCATGAATGGACTCGGCATGTGGGACTATTTATGCATTTAAATTTTGAGCATAAAAAATGCCATGACTATAAAAATGGATATAAAAGCTACTAATCATTATTGAAAATTGATTTTTGGTGCTGTTGTGTTGAACTTTATTCTAAAAATCTTGATGGGTGCTATAAAAAAAATGCTCAATCCAATAATTCAATAATTGTATAAAGGTTATCAGAAACATTCACAAAGTGTTTGCATATTAAATTAGAGCACTATTTATCTGAGAGATGTTATAATGATATCATGAAAGTTTTGGCAGTTTATATAGTATGAAAGATTAGTGCAATGGACAAAATATTTGTTAAAAAGTTGCAAAAATGATTGCATGATATATTAGGGTATTGACAGTGCTGAGATAAATACAAATTCTATAATTAAACATAAAAGGTCAACTAGGAACTAGATAAACACCTATATATGTGCATACATTATTTTTCACTAACTTTGAGGTTGCAATGATTATGCTTTAGAAATAATAGCTAAACATAAGAGATGACATGATGAGTATCTTTAATAAGATAGTGTTATATCTTATCTATTTGATTTTAAAGCATGAAAGCATTTCAATTACACATATTCATTATTTATTGTTAAGAGCCATGATGTTATATTGAGTCTTTGCATTTCAGCCATTTAGTCAGTTGTGCTAATAATATTCTTCATGGCTAGTAGTAGTAACTCTATACAATTTTCCATAATGAATGTGTATAAAAGATGCATATATGTTTTAGTCTATGATTATACCTAGACTAAACAACCTAAAAGCCAATTTAGATGTGTTCCTCTAGCCTCTAATTATAGAATTGCATTACTTATGGGATGTAAGTGTGCTGACATATAATGTATCTCAAAAGTAAAATTTCAAATGTGAGTTGCATTTATGTGTACAATAAGTGATATTTTTGCCTACTTGATGTTTATCTGGATGGATTATGGTTGGCAAATTAGTTTGTCATTATTGTATGAAATATTCATGGGCATTCTCACTTCTGAATAATGGAAATACAACGTGGTTTTATAATCACAAAAAATTTCTCTAGCATGATCGTCCATTTAGGCATAACAAAATGTCATTTCATAAGAACATAATAGAGATATTATAATCACCCCTTATTAAAATAGGGGAATAAATCATCCAATAGATTGAGGATTTAGAAGTTATAAAACTTAGTGTAGATGACAAAATTAGAAGAAATAAAGCATATCCTTAGATTTGCCATACTTGAGTAGTAACCTCATCAAGCATAAACTTTATGTGATACAAATTGAGAAGAATGTTTTTTAAAATATGTTTAACATGATGATGAATATCAAAGGGAAAATGTAAAATAATTTAATGGCAAGGGAGGATTTGAAGCTATTCTATCAATGTCTTGAACTAAGAAAAAGGATGAACACAAAAATATACTAAAGCTTGTTATAACTTAGACAAAGTTGTAAAGTAAAAACTATGTGAATAGATGAAAAATCTCAAGTTTTTTATGGATGTATTTTCAATATGGGTTGGTGTGTGGACATGAGAAAGTATAAGCTTTTTAGGATGACATGCCATAAATTTATATAGAGTTTTATTCATATTGAATTCCATAAGTTAGTGCTAGTTAATATATGAAAGCACTGATTGAGTTAAGATTATTTTTCTAAGATTTAATAACCACTTAGGTTATAATGGCAGACATAAAAATATCATAAAAAGAAATTCCTATATTATCTACAAATTTGAACATATTTTTCCTCTAAATTTCTTTAACTGCATAGAATATTTATCAGTCCACTTTCCTTATAAAGAAAAAGTAACTAGTTTAGTATAATTTCATTGCATGTATGTTTTTAAGAGGTACTAAGAAATTTGTATTTGTGAACTTAGCCTTTTCATCATATTAAATTCAACTTGATAGTTTTAAAGTTGTTAAAGTATCTTTAACACTTGAAAAAGAGCATAAAAATGAAATGAAGGTGGAAGCTTCAATCTATAATGTAAACTTTAATGTAGAAGCATCGAACTTCTATTCCTATTACTGTGAGCCTTATATTTACACTAAGGAGCAAAATGGGTCTCATAATGATTATTGTCCCAAGATGTTCTTAAGGGGGAAGGGAAGGAGGTGAATAGGTTAATGGAAAATAATTAAGATTTATAGATTAAAAAAAAAGTAGAGATAATTACAAAATTGGTATTTATAGAGGTTCAACCTAAACTTGACCTACTTCCTATTCTTTAGATCCCACTAGAGAGTTTCACTAACCAATAGCTTACATGCGTTATTCAAATCTTTACAATTAAGCGAATTTTTAGGTTCAAAATCATAACACTTGTAAATTTATCAAGCATTACCAAAAGCCTTTTATAGAAAATTTTCAGGCACCATCGAAGCCTACCTAAGATAGATATGCATGTAATATCTTAAAACTTTTTATGAGAGAATTGTCTTTGGCTTCCTAAAGCAATAAATGATCCTTACATAAGGTTTACAAGTTTTGCTCAAGAAATCACTCTTTTACACTTAACCACTTTTATAGAAAACATAAGAATAAGCCTACTAAATGCAACTTGAGATGAACTTAAATTGAGTTTGTTGAGTAGCTTTTACAACAACTTTTCCTTTTCTTTTAAAGAATTACTCACATAAGCTTTGAAAAATATTCATATATATATATATATATATATATATATATATATATGTCATTTACTCTTAGTATATGTAATTGTTTCTTAGTTCATTCATATATTGTGAATCTATTGTTGATCTCTAAATATGTAATAGTTGGAGGAAAACTACTCAATACTCACACAGTTAAAAAACTATCAAATTTATCAAATGTCCATTATTACCCCATCAATGATCATTAGAGATGCATGCCACAATCATTGAGTGATTAACAAGCTTAACATCTTGCTTCAATAGTTGTTGACTACTATTTTTTATTTCTTGATAATAGTTATTAAGATGCTCTGACGTTCGTTGAGTAATCTTACAATAATGTTGTTTACTTATAATAGTTGTTGGGATCTGTCAATTTTTCATAGACTCCATAGCCTTATCTATAAGCTTTTTCCCACCATCATGGTTAGAATCCCATACCCATTATATCTTTCAATAGTCATTAAGGCATCTTTCTCACTATAATTTGATCTAATTCGCATATTCTCTACAACATTATCTACAAAGCTTTTACAATGGTTATTAGGTGATCTTCCATGCTTATTGTTCTACCAATAATCATTGAGGTATTTCAACACTCTTTGATGTTTTGAGTGCTAAGTTACTTTAACTATTATTACATATTTGTCCATGTCATTGTATCTTATTCGCGCTCATTGAACCTAGTTTACAGTCACTAAATTGTGTTTAGATTTACACAAAAGAGATAGCTATTTATTTGAGCTTTTTCAACAGTCATTGTCTACTTGTTAATGGTCATTTTGGACTTCAATGATTGTTGGCTTGACTAACCATGATTATTAACAAACCTTGCTTTAAAGTTTCTTAAGTCTTAAGCTTTTTGCTGTAAGATGGTGGATCTTTGATTTTTTTTTTTTTTTTGCACATAAGATGTTTTTCAAAATAGTATAGAGCTTCCTTTTAGCTTAGTCACTGGAATTTAAAATGAGAGACTTATAGGATCAATTTAAGAACACTTGCATATCTATTAGACACTTTAACCCTTTATTTGTAATCATCAAAACAAGAATTGGAACCTTAAGGGTTTAACATTCTCCTCATTTCTGATGATGATAAATAATGTAACATCATATATAATGCTTAATAATTTCTTTTATTTAAGTTTCTTAATCTCTCCCTCAATTTGTGCATAATTTAAGGATAATAAAAGATAACTTTATCTTAGCACACATCATTCGCCATAAGCATAACACTTGTTAATCTTTTTACACATAATTCGTAGATATCACCATGTAATTCAACGATGCCATTTGTTAGCTTATTATACTATTATACCACTTATTTGATTAAATCATTTTTACTTCTTGAAATCACTTGTCATTATATAATGTGTATCATGTATGATGGCACTTGAAATTATATTCTTCTTATTCTATTTTCTCCCCCTTTTATCTTCAACAAAAAGTAAATAAATTGCATAAATAATAAAAAATAAATAATTTAGGAGATAGAATAATTACAGTGAATTAAAGAAATTATTGAAGTGTTATATATCTAGTCATCAACATAGTAAAGATTTACAAAATTTAAAAAAGTTATAAATTTAAAATAAGAAAGCATTATAAGGAGGATTTAGCATATGGAACAATGGCTAAGGCAAGGTCAACTATGGGTTGTTTATCAAGGGGCAGCTACCTTGCTCTCTTGATCTTCTTTTTTTCTTCTTATTTATTTGTTAGCATTTGTAAAGTATACTTAATTCCATGATTGAGACTCATGCTTTCAGTTACCCAATTTAACATAAAAGCTTGTGTTATCTACTTTCTTTTGAAAATACAGTGGCCTTATTGTCTAAATTACTCATATTGCTTTTCAGCAAAGTTAGTTATTCTAAAACTTTTAATTTAAATGAAGTGAAATAAGGCTCTTTTTCATCTAGAGCAGATGAAGATGGTATGTCTTGTTGGGGTTCCCTACCTATATTGGTAGCTACTTCAACACCTGTTTTTGCAACTTCCTTAAGGTCAATCTCAACATCTTCATCATGAACTGTTCTTGCCTTCTCATTTTCAAGTATAATAGAACCATTTGCTTTTCTCTTGAGTGTTCCTTTACTCAAAAGCATTTTCTCACCAATTTCTTTATTTAAAGGTATTGATAATAATATCAAAGAACCGGTAAGCTTCTACCTTTCCACTTTATCCTTAGGAATAGATCTCACAAACTTAACTATTTTTATAATGTAGTGAGCCATCACGAAGGCAGATAAGAAGTTCTAGCCTCTTTACTAGTAGCCAAGTTCTATCTACTCTCTTCTTATTGACCATGCACCATAATTAAAATAAGTCTTAGATGGTGCAATTCCATTTGACTAGTTTCTTTTACTGATATTTTAAACTATGAACTTATATATTATTTGTAAGGCATGATTTTTAATCTTTGATGCCTTACTATTAGAGGAATCATAAGAAGCACATCCATTTATACTGGATAAATAAATTTTATTCAAACCTAACTTAAATGCCAATAGTTGTTTTAAAAAGCCATCATCAAACACTTTAAAACACCAAGAGATATCCTTTGGCAGTAACTTGCAAATTTTTCCCTTAAGGTAGAAAAGTATAGTGCCATGGACTTATGCTTTGTTATAGTCATCATTTAGCACATCTAATATGACTAAGAATTCTATTATGAGGTTCAAGTAAGTTATCTCCTTAATTCCTATAAAGAATTCTTATCCTATTTCTTGTATTAACTTCAGTTCGACAAGGTTGTATTTCTCTAAATCACCTACTCAATGAACTTGTCTCCACTTATTTTCTTCATGGAAATTCTATGAGCTAGTTTGGCTTGCTCTTAATGTTTAAAAGTTAGCTTCAATCGTTTAAGAATTATAGTGGCAAGAATTTTAGCTTAACTTTTTGCAAAGGTTTGCTCATACCATATTTTCTATAGCTTTATGTTTTACTTTCCCTTTCCTTCTTATATGATTCTCTACCTTTTAGAGCTAGAGGAGTTGAAGAAGATTTTATTATCTTTGTTTCTTATTATTTTCTAATTGTGCTAGACTTGATTTGACAAATGGCTTATCCTCACTAGAGTTTGCATTAAGCTTAAGGTTTTGTTAAGTTGTCTTCTTAAATTTCTTGTGTTTTTCAATTTTAGGAGCCATTTGTGTATTAGATAGTAGGAATAAATGCTTTAGAGTATAGAGAAAGATTTGAGTGAGAGAGAAAATAGACATGAAAAAGATTTGAGAATTAAATAACAACAAAACATTAGTCTTTTAAAATGATTAAATGAGGAACTATTATCAATGAGCATTGGGAAATTTACAATGATTATGGAATACAATCATTGTAACATTGGTCACACTTAACAAGCTAATCAATCATGGTTAATTTCATAACAATTATGGAAAAAATTTACTAATGACCATGGAAATTTTGTAAAGATTGTGTAGCACTGCCTACTTATCTAGATATTTCTCACGCATATTCAACGAGCATTATTTTTCATACAATGATCGTTAATAGTCATTTAGATCCAAAAACACTTAAAAAAATATATATTTTTTAAAGTAATTGATAATTATTAATCAACTTTAATGATCTTAATTTATCATGAAATCATAGAAATAGATCTTTTAATGATAAATCAAATCCACTTATCCTTAGAAACATAAGGTCTAAAGGACTCAGTCATTTGATTAAATATGTATGTCAAACAACTTAAATAAAGTAAGGCTATATAAATATGCAATAGTTTGGAGTGCACCATTTTCAAATTTCATAAGGTACTTTCATTAATCATACCCAGTTTTCTTTTAATGAACTGCATTCTCTCATCACCTAATGTCTTTATGAAAATGTCTACCAATTGAAGGTTTTTATTAATAAATTAAAGCACATCTCTATTATTCGTATGATATTTAATGAAATGATGTCTAATATCTATATGCTTATTTTTTAGAATGCTAAATGGGATTCTTTGTCAAATTG
Source organism: Omphalea diandra (assembly GCA_949677035.1). NCBI lineage: Eukaryota > Viridiplantae > Streptophyta > Magnoliopsida > Malpighiales > Euphorbiaceae > Omphalea > Omphalea diandra. The sequence continues at coordinate 71,566 of CATIWR010247158.1, forward strand.
ATAACACTGGCAATATTATATTTTATTGGTATATGATCCATATTAATGTTATAGTCTTGTAATTATTATTTTAACCATAGAATTTATACATAAAAAAAGACCAAAAGCCTTATATTATGCTTCTACAATACACAAAGTAACTACATTTTGCTTTCTACTACTTTGATATTAGTGAGTGTCCTAAAATATGACATGTTTTTAAAAGTATTTTTCCTATCTAATATGCTTCCAACAAAATTAGCATATAAGTATACAACTAGTTCAAATGGACAACTTTTACGATACCATAATCCTAAGTTAAGTGTCCCATTAATGTATTTGAGAATGTGCTTAACATCAGCAAATGTGATTCCTTAGGATTAACTTAAATTCCAGCATATAAGCATACATTAAACATGATATTAGGCTTGAGGTAGCTAGAGACAAAGGACTACCTATCATACTTTTTTATAGCTTTTAATCTACTATTTTACCTTTTTCATCACTGTCTAGGAGTTTTACAAGATATATTTACATCCATGCTAAATCTTTTTACTAACTCTTTAGTATACTTACCTTGGTTGATGAATGTTCCACTCTTTCTTAATCTAATTTGAACCTACTATACTCATCTCAAATTCACTTTTCATAATGTGTAAGAGCCCTTTCACTTAAGCAAATGTTAGTAGCATTAAATATTATATCATCAACATGGATTTGAACAAAAAAATATATCTCTAGTATGCTTTTTTATAAATAAAATAGTATCCACTAATCCTTTGTTAGCCTATTTTGTAAGAGAAAATGACTAAGTCTATCATACCAAGTTCTTAGTGTTTGCTAAGCCATGAAGAGCTTTAGTAAGTTTAAAACATGATTTAGAAATTCATGACTTTCAAAACTAAAAGAATGTTATGCATATACTCCCTCTTCTATGTATCCATTTAGAAAAACATTTTTCACATCCATTTGAAATAACTTGAAACTCTGAGATATAAATATAAGTATGATCTTAGTGGCTTCTAACCTTACAATAGGGTAAAGGTTTCATCATAATCAATGTATTCCTTTTAGTTGTAACCTTTGGCAACCAACCTACCCTAATTTCTTGTTATAGAAACTAAGTTTATCAAGCTTGTTCTTAAAGACCCATTTTGTTTAATGGTCTCTAGGTCTTAGAACTCAGGTCCATGCTTCATTCCTTTTAAATTAATTCAGTTCATCTTACATAATAAGTACCCATTTTTCATCTTTGATGACTTTAGGCTTTATAAATGATACAAAGGCAAGATTATTACATGCAATTCCAAATGAAAAACTTATTGTTACCTTTTTTTTATTTATGTATCACTAATTATAAGCTTTTTAACATGATCCTTTTTGCACGTCCAGTCCCTTTATAATTATTGGATCATTTATCTTAAATTTAGAGAGGATAGAGGTGGATTTCATTTAAAGGTCTTGTTTTTCCTTACTTTCCATCTCATTTTCTTTTTCTTTAATGTTAAGTTCATCAACGGGATCTATAAGATCACCAATACTTCTTCCTTTCTTGAGAAATTTTAGTTAGATTCATCAAAGAATATATGCAGTGACTCCTCAATAATTAGAGTCCTCTTGTTGAATACTTAATAATCTTTGCTAAAGGTTGAGTAACTCAAAAAAATTCCTTTATCTAGCTTAGAGTTAAGCTTACCAAGTTGGTCTTTAGTGTTTAACATATAACACTTGCAACCAAGACTCTAACATATGTCATTTTAGGCTTTTTTGGTTACATAGCTCATAAATGGTTTTCTTTTTTTTTTTTTAAATTGGTCTTACTAGGACTTTATTTAAATATAATTAAAGGTGTTGATAGCTTTTGCCTAAAAGTATTTTAGCAAATGATATTTATTTATATAGTCCTAGCCATCTTTTGTAATATTATAATTTTTCTTTTAATAACTCCATTTTGTTAATGAGTTCCAATAGTAGAAAAGTTAAGAAATACCAAATTCTTTATAGAAATTTTAAAATTTTTCATTTTCAAATTCTCTGCCATGGTCACTCCACATCCTTTTCATTTTAAATCCTTTTTGTAAAAGATCTGAAAACATCAAAACAAGAATCCTTATAAGGAATATAACCTAAGTATACCTCAAAAGTCATTAATAATAACAACTACATAATGCATGCCACCTAAACTAGCAATTCTAATAGAACCAATTGAGTCCATATGCAATAATAAGAGAGCTCTTGAAGTTTTTACCATATTTTTGGCATTAAATAAAGATTTGGCTTGTTTACATTTTTGAAATGCATCACATATTTTGTCTTTAGTAAACTTAATCTTAGGAAGTCCTTCCAGAAATTGTTTCCTTTTTAGCTTATTTATCAAATCCATGGTAGCATGTCAAAGTCTTTCATGCTAAGTTTTCCTTTATCAACTATAATACTTAACATCTTTATTAGCATGGAATTTAAATTAATAAGATAAATTAATTTGATGTCACTCATTCTTGACACATAACATGCTTAAGGTAACATAACTCTTAAACCATTGTCACATAATTGACTTACACTCAATAAGTTATGTTTGAGACCATCAACCAATAAAACTTCATCAAGAATAGAAGAGTCAACATCCTTTCTTATTTTACCTATATCTATAGTCTTGCCTTTCCATTGTCAACAAAAGAGATATTTTCAAGTCTTTTAGTCCTATCAAATTAGAGAAGAACTTCATATCACCTTCATATGCTTTGAGCAACCATTGTTTAGATACTATTCATCTTTTCTGCCTTAGATTGCAAACATGCCAACAAGATAAGATTATTTGATTGCAGGTACCTAAATCTTCTTAGATCCTTATGTGTTAATCCTAGTCATCATTTCATCATGAATCTTATAATGGCAATGATAAGTAATGTGGCCATACATACTAGAGTAGTAACATTCTCTATCAAAGTAAGGATGCTACCTTCTTGTTCTAAGTATTAAATGCATAGGCTTTCCCCTAGTGACATGATTCCTTTAGGTGCATATCTTTTAGAAATGCATCTATGATATACATAATCTCTTAACTCATGGATGTAGTCATGTTGAATAGATTTTCTTTAAGTTATAGGCATGGTCATATGATGATAATGCCTAGGAACATATCTTGGCTCGTACTGCCTTTCAAGGCATAGTTGGTCTTGCATGGTGAAGATATAGAGTATGCATATGCGATTGTGTGAGTTCTAGATCCTGATGTTTATGCTTTAGCACTTGTATTTTCCTTTTGCAAGCCATCTGAATCTAGTCTTAGGGGGGGGAGGGGACTAAGTGTTTTTATGTGTTTGACTTTCACAAAAATAATTTGAGAAGTTAAAGTGGAAGATGAGGATGCATTATATCAAAAATCATATTTTATGCATAGACTCCTTTATACTTTAAGGATGGAGTCAAGTTTCTCCTTTCCTTTAGAATTTAGAGAGATTCTTTTTGAAACTCTTATTTTTATCTTTTAAAGATGCAACCTCTTCTATGAGGGAATTAAGATTGTTAAGAGAATCCTTTAGAGACTTATTTTCTTTTGAAGAATTGATAAGGAAGACTATATAGAGTCATAACTCTTAGTGAATTTTACAATGATGTTATTTAAGTCTTCTCTAATATAAGAATAAAAAGAATTTACCTTATTTTCCTCATCACTTTCAGTTGTATTGTTTAAATCATATGAGGAGGAATATTCTTCATCTTCTATGGCCATGAAATTAATGTTTAAAACTTTTTTTTCATCATCTAAGCTCTCTATTTCAAATGCACTATGTTATCCCAAGTAGCTTTAAGAGTTTCCTTTCCTTTCTTAGATTGATGTCTCTTAGAAAAGTGTTTATGCTTTTTCTACTTTAGACAATCTATTATGAAGATGCCCTTTTTCATTGCATGTATAACATATAATATGGCTTCTTAAAGATTTTTCTTATAGACTTTCCTTATTTTTCCTTTCTTTTTAGAGAGAAACTTTTTAACTTGATTTAAGATGAGGGCCAATTGATTTTCCTACTGCCATCATCACTTTCACAAGAAGAAGTTAGTGAAAATAAATGAAAGGAGTTAAGAATGTACCTTTTTTTTATTTTTCCTTTAAGGCAATATCTCTTTATCTTTGGCCTTCATCTCTAACTAGTTTTTCAAGTGTGATTCATGTGTAAGAAGCTTACCTATAAGCTTATCAAACGAAAGTTCTTCCAGCTTGTTTGCTTCTTCAATGACAATCTTTTGTTCTTCCATTTGTCCTGTGGAATTATTTTAAGAATTTTTGCCAATGTGCCCTTATTTGAATATGTCATACCCGAACTTTTCAATTTCCCCACAACAGTGAAATTGTTTTAAACTTTTATAATGGACTCATAAGGTTGATACACAAATGTCTCATACTTGCAAGTATGCATTTGTATTTTTTTTTCTTCACTTTACTTATTCCCTCTTGTTGAGTTTGGATTACGTACTAAATCTTCTTTGTTGGCATGTATAAATGCATTTTTTCCTATTACGATATATAAATAGCACAAAAAAAAGCCATGCATTGCTCTTCTATTTTTATTGTTGGTTTTCTTCTCCTCAACTTTCTATTCACTATTCTTTTTAGGCACCATTACATCGCTAACCAATTTGATTAGAACTTCTGTTCCTTTTCACAATAACCCAAATATTTATGATTTCACTAATTAGAAACATGTCCATTATATTATTCTAGTAACCATAGTCATCACCTTTGAATAACAGAGGCTTATAGATGGACTGTGATTCTTCTTGATTTGCCATCTATCTCTCCTGTCTAAACTTAAGCTTTGAATAAGAGAGACCTACTCTAACAACACTTGTTGTCCTAAGATACCCTAAAGTGAATAGGGTAATAATAAATATTTATCAATTCAAAAATAAAAAAAGTAGAGATAATACTAACACTAGTATTTATAAAATTTTAACCTAAACTTAGCCTAATTCCTCTCCTATAAACCCCACTAGAGATTTTCACTAACTAATGTCTTATAAGTGTTATTCAACCTTTACAACTGAGTGAATTTTTGGGTACCACCCAAGCTTTAACATTGGTGAATTTACTAGGCATCACCCGGATGCTTTTACAAATAGTTTTTAGGAACTATAAAATCCTACATAAATGGATTTGTAGGTGCTATCTTAAACCTTTCATAAGAGAATTTTTTGGTTTTCCAACCTTAGAAATAATCCTTACTCAAGGTTTATAAGTATTACTCAAAGAATCACTCTTTAAGACTAACACTCTTTAAGAAAAGATAGAATAAGCTTATCAAATTCATCATAAAGTTGAACTTAAGTTGACTTTGTTGTGGTAGCTTGTATAGCAACTTCTTTCTTTCCTTTCAAAGAATCATTACATAACCTTTTAGAAAATATTTTCAAAGAATCACTACATAACCTTTTAGAAAATATTCATACATTTCAACAAATGTAACTTTTTCTTAGTTCATTCAAATATTTTAAATCAATTATTGATCTCCAAATATATAACAATTGGAAGAAAACTAGTTGGTACTCACATAGTTAAAAAACTATTACACTTGTCCAAATAGTCATCATTACCCCGTCAATTATCATTGGGGGATCTATATCATGATCATTAAGTGATTAATGGCCCTACATTTTGTTTTGATGGTTGTTGGCTATAATTTTTAATTTATTGACAAATGTTATTAAGATGCTCTCATAGATGTTGAGGAATTTTATAGTGGTTGTTATTTTCTTACAATAACTGTTAAGCAATGTCAATTTTACACATACTCTATAACTTTACTTAAACGATTTTTTCCATTATTGTGGTTAGAATCTTGTGGTCATTGTACCTTTCAACATTTATTAAGGCATTTTTTGCACTCATTGTGACTTGATCCAATTCACATAAATCTTTACAACATTATCTATAAGATTTTTACAATGGTCATTGAATGGTCTTCCACGCTCATTTTTCTAATGATAATCATTGAGGTATTTCAACACTTGTTAAAGTTCTAAGTACTAAGTTAGCTTTAAGTTTCATTATATATTTCTCCAGGGTCATTATATATTGTTTAATGCTTATTGAATCTTATTCGTAATGATTAAGTTATGTTCAAATTTACATAGAAAAGTGAGTAATTTCTGTAAGACTTTACATAAAAGGTTAGCCATTTCTATGAAGCGTTTCTAATAATCATTGTTGACTCTCAATTGTCATTTTAGACCTTAATGATTATTGTCTTGACTGACCATGGTTGTTGATAGACCTTAATTCAAATTTTCTCAAGTTTTGAGCATTTTATTATAAGATGGTAGATCTTCCTTTTTCTCTTTTTGCACATATGAGGGCTTTCAAAATATAGAGAACTTCTTTTCAACTTAATATCTTGAATTTAAAATAAAGAACTTATAAGATCAACTTGAGAACACTTGCATATCTATTAGACATGATAACCTTTTAGTTGTAATTATCAAAATAAGAATTGAAAGCTTAAGGGTTTAATAATGATGCTGGTGGTGATATTAAAGAGGTGGATGTCAGTCTCTCTATATTCAAATATCTTCGTTGACCATATAGATGACTAAAATTCCATTATTTATTTGATGTAGAATATAAGGCAACACACAATTATATTTTACTAAACTATGAAACTCATATAATGTAAGTGACTCAAAGCTAACTTTCTTTCACTTGTCCACTGTATGTTTAAATTATATGCCAAATATTAACATATCTTCACAACATATTTATTGATAAGTTAAGATAATCATTACCTAACATTAATTATATCAAGGTTGATGAGGAGCTTAATAAAAAATTTACAGATTGGTTCAAATAATATATATGTATAACATCTTAAAACTATTATGTAGTTAAATTTTGTATCAAATTCACTATATGTTGTAATGACTTATTAACTTTTTGAAACTAGAGCTATGCTAACATTATTGATAATAAGTTCATTAATGATCTAGCGTAAGGCAATTTATGATCCATCAAATCATATCACATATATTTTATTAATGGACTTAAATTTCATATAAAATCATATGGTTCAAGCAAATTGTTTACAAATAATGGTGTTCTATATAAAGTGATCCAATAATGATGGCAAGTCATGTGATTATTATGGATGTTTGATAATGATTTTAAAGTTGGAATGCCCAATATGACATATTATATGGACTATGTTATTCAATTGCAATTGATTTAATTTGAATGTCAATTTTGGAATGAAGATTGATAAGTGATACAATTTTATAGAAGTCAACAATAAGAGAATATTTACTAACTACGAATCCTTCATTCTTGTAATGTGAGCTGCATAGGTATATTATATAAGTTATTTGAACTTAAGATGAGAAAAGGGTTATTAAATAATGGTGTGCAAGATTAAAGCTAGGTCTATTGTACATGTTCCAAATGTTATTGAATAAACTTCCTTAGAAGAAATGACATTCTAAATAGATAAATTGTTTATGCATCATATTGATACAACTAATAGGCTCAATGGATTTAATCCTTTAAATGTTTTTATAGTAGATTTTTTAGATATTGATGATAAGGATGATGATCAGAGCATGAAGAGGCCATATTAGGTTAGAATTTGATGAGTTGATAAGGATGATGAGCTAGAATATAAAGATGATAGATAAACTAATTAGTTTGTGTTGTAAAACTTTTGTACGTTAGTTGTATTCTTAGTTTTTACATTTATGTTTCTACATTATAATAATAATCCCTATTTAGTATTTATTATTATTATATCATATATATGATTATGACTATAGGTAAACATATATGTATAGATCAGTGTTTAAGAAGGGGTTGAGGGACCAATCCACCACCAGCCTCTAATGAGTTATATATATTGACTAGTCTAATTTGAGTGGTATAGGTCCTCATGTTCCATTCCACCAAATACAACTTCAACATTTCATCCATTTAAAGATGCACCGTCGACCCTTATATTTGTCCATTCCACCAGCTATAGCTTCATCATCTCATTCATAGTACAAGGTGCACACAATTGCTTCACAAATATACAATATAACAGAATAGGCAAATATCGCTAAAATTTATCGATGAATTATAATCCATTGGTAAATAGCATCAGATTAACAATAAAAAGCATTAGAAAAAATCATTAATTTAATAATGAAGTTCCAATAGAGAAGCATCGGTAATTACTAATAGAAGTGGTTTGTCAATAAATAATGGTGCCATTATTTATTGATGAAAGTATGTGAAAAGTCACATGGGATTTCGCATGTCAACAAGTTCATTTGTGATCCATCGATATATTTTGTAAAAGAATTTAATTAATTTTACCAATGAATTTCCAATGGAACAATTAATCTAATGTGGCAATGTCGATCGGTAATCCCTTAGTAAATGACTATATAAACTCCATAGTTTCTCCTTCTTCTTTCTTTATTTCCTTCTTTTCTTCCCTCTCTTTCCTCTCTCTCTCTCTCTCTCTCTCTCTCTCTCTCTCTCTCTCTCCCTCCCTCCCCCCCAACTCTCTCTCGTTCTCATTTTATATATTATGCATGAGAGCTATCGTTGAGCTGAGAACCGCCAGGATGCCACTAATGCCCACATGTCACCACCACTCTAAGTCTAAAACCATCAGGACAGAGACCTTTAAGTCAAGCTTCGCTGATATCCAAGTATGTTGAGTATATATTTTTTTTTAATGAAATTATGCATTATATATTATATTTGATTAAATATTATAATTTTTTTTGATATAAATTTGTTAATATTGTGGATGATTTTTGTGAGTATTATAATTTTTTGATGGATTCTTGTGAATTATGTGAATATTTTTTTTATGATGAATTTTTGTGAATAATTTGAATTTTTTTTGTTATTGTGGATTATTATGATTATATTTTTTAATAGATACATTATTGTGAATATATTTTTTTGATGCATTTAGTGAATTTTGTGAACAATTTTTTTTTATTATTGTGGATTATACTGATTATATATTTTTTATAAAATGGATACATTATTGTGAATATAATTTTTTTTGATGCATGTTTGTAAATTCTATGAATATTTTTTTTGATATTGCGATTATTCTGATTATATATATATATATATATATATATATATATATATTAAATGGATACATGAATCTGATTATATATTTTGTTAATTTAAATCTGAAATTTTTGTTGAATTGAAGTGTGTAAAATATTTTTGGTTATATTATTGTGAAATATAGAATTTTTGTTGTATAATTCTATATTATTATTGTTGAATTGTTGTATTGTTGGAAAGTGTAAAATTTTAGTGAAATAAGTTTGTTAAGTTTGGTGACTTTGAGTAGATAAATAATTTTGGTGAATCATGGAATTATAGTGAAATATAAAATTTTAGTTAATTTTTATAAATATTTTTTAGTAAATTTATGTGAATTTTATGAATGATGAACTTTGAATAAATGTATTTTAATTTGTATTAAAGTTGTACTATTTATAATTTTAATGATTTTAGGTGTATTTTATTGAATTTAGAATGAAGTTGTAATATTTTTTTCTTATTGTGATGAAATTGTACGTTTATTTAAATTTATACATTTAGTGTAGATTTTATACATTGTGTAATTTATTTTACATTGAATGTAACCTTTGTAAATTTATTGTCAAGTTAGTAATGTTGTAATATTTTGTTAATTATGTAATAAATTTAGAGTTATTTCAATTAATTTTATTATTTTAGAGAATTTTATTAATTTTATAATAAAATTTGTAAATTATATGTTGTATAGAGAATGTTGAAAATTTTGCAACTTTAGTAAATTTTGTAATTTGATATAAATTTAATACGTGTAAATTATTATTAAATTTAATAATTTCATATGTTTCTGAAATTTATTAATTTAATAATTTAATTGTAATTTAATTAAATTTTAGAAATTTGAGTTACATTTAACAACTAATTTAAGTGCAATATAATTAAATTTTAGAAATTTTAGTATAATTAAATTAAATTTCAGAAATTTAAATTAAATTGAGTAATTTAAGTATAATTCAATAAAATTTAAGAAATTTAAGAAAAGTTAATTAAATTTTGGTAATTTAAGTGTAATTTAATTAAATCTGATAAATTTTAAAAATTTCTCAATTTTAATTAAAGTTAGTAATTTACATATAATTTAAACTATCTTTAGAAATTTTAGATATTTTAAATTCATTAAATTTAGTAATTTAAGTGTGTCTATGATTTTGAAATTAGTGTAATTTAATTAAATTTTAGAAATTTATTTATATGTGTAATTTATAATTATTTGTTTGCATTTTGTGAATAAGTTGAGATCTCTTTTGCCTGGACTTTGAGATTTTTGTGCTTTAAGAGGTATGTATTTAATCTGGAAATTTTTTTTTAATTTAAAAATATTAATAAAAATTAAAAATTTGATATTATATGAAATATTTGAATGTTATTATAAAATATTTGATTGTTTAATAATTGGTATGTGAAGATATATTTTGTTGCATGTATTTTTGTACGTAATGGAATTTAAATTTTATAAAATTATAGTGTCTCCATAAAATTTAATAATATCCTTGAAAAATATCATTAAATTTCTAAAAATGTTAATTTTCTGAATAGAGAAATTAAAAATAAAGTTTGTGAATTTGTAATTTAATAAAACGCTTGAAAATATAAGAAAAATTGAAAAATTATTCCTGAAATTGTAATGTTCCAAGTATTCTATAAAATTTAATAATAAAAAATCATTCCTAAAACTATAAATGTTTCAAAGTATTTCATAAAATTTAATAATATTTAATAACAAAAAATAATTCCTAAAACTATAATGTTCTAAAGTATTCAATAAAATTTAATAATAAATACCTAAAATTTAAAAACTTTCATAGTTTAGTAATAACATAACATAATAAAAAATTATAATGACTATTGAATTACTTAAAATTTTATAATTTTATTAATGGACTAAAATATACCAAAAAAAAATTTATCTTAAATTGGCCCAAGAAAAAAATAAAAAATTTGCATAAATTATAAAAGAAAAATTGGCCTACAAATTATAAATTACTTAAATTGGCATAAAGTAAATAAAAATTAATTTGTTTTGAATTGACATGAAATGTACAATATCATAACTTTCATAAAACATCTAAAATTCAGAAAAATGGAAAAATGTATATTAATAATAACCCTTATAAATTGGAACACATTCTAAAGGTTTCGAAAAAATAAACATTATGCCATTAAATTTTCATACAATTCTAAATATTTCATTAAATTTATGAATATTCCATAATGTTCATTTTGAAATTAGTGTTTAAATCTTTAATGTTTGTACTTAATGTTGATTTTGAATTTATTTATTAAAATGACAACAACAATACCTAATGAATATGTAATTTATAGGAAATTTGGTTGAATTTTCTCTAAATTTCATAGAACATAGAAACATAATCTTAGATACCCATTTAGTGTCATTTTCATTGAATGATGAGAATCACACCGAATTGTCCAAAGTGGAGAGTTTGAAAATTTGAGTGTCTAATATAACTTGTAAATAATATAGTTTATTATGTTGGTGGTAAATTCAATTATTTATCTCATACATGCTCTCTTAGTGCATAATGATAAATGTTGGAAAATATTTTTCATTTTAGTACACTAGGAGAACTGTAGTGAGATGATGCCAAAATTCCAACAGCTTACACAATAATAAATTTCAAAATGGTTTAGGTTCTTACCTTATGGAAAAAAAGAGATAAAGAATAATATTAGACATCAAAAAATCGGTAAATAGCAAAAAAAAATATTGAATTGAAAAATATTTATGCGCATTTAATTGCATTGTTATCTCACAATTTTCAGGACTTTATAATGAGATCGGATCAGAATTGGATATATTCTAGCCTGAAGAATGGTTTATTATGACCAAAATTCTTAGAAGGTTTAAAACATTTCATCCCGTTTGCTATTTCTCAACCTAAATTTTGGATGGACCTAAGATTAGATATTCATGTAATCATATGAAGTGTCAAAATCACAATTATTTGGACCCAACACAGTAATATTGCATATTATGCAAAGGGATTTTGTTGTTAGCTATTATGAATGGTATTTGCACAGTGAAGTGTGTGATTCTAGAATACCAACTATAGATGAACCTGAGCTTCTAATTGATAATTTATGCCATATTGAAGAATTGAGTGCATAACATAACATGGTAATGGATGTAGCTAGATTAGAGTTTGATTGGAGTGGAATTAGTGATGTCCTTAATCCGACATCTCAAAAGTTGAATGATATATTTGATACAGCTAATGAGGATTTGTGACTTGGTTATGAAAAACATTTCAAGTTATTTTCAGTTGCATGAGTGATGAATATCAAATATGAGCATCATTTATATAAAAGGTGTTATAGTGATACAATGAGTCATTGCCTGAGGATCATACGATTTTTGATAGTTTTTATAGCACTAAGAAATTGATGCAAGGTTTAAGTCTTCTATTTGAAAAGATTCACTGCTACAAGAATAATTGTATGTTATATTAGCGGTGATGATAGTGACTTGAAGACATGCAAATTTTATGATTTTCTTAGATATAAGTGCATGCCTCGAGGTTCAAGTACATCTAAACAAAAGTTTCATATAAGACGATATATGACTTTCCTTTGATGAGACTGCAAAGGTTGTATGCTTTTGAAGCGATTGTCAAGTATATGAGATGGCATGGTGAGCATAAACAAAATGATGGTGTGATGGAACATTGTTCAGATTCTCCTATGTTGAAGAATTTTAATTAAATGAATCTACAGTTTGCATTTGAAATCTATAATGTTTGTTTTAGATTATGCAATAATGGGTTTTAACCTTTTAGACAATCTGGACAACAATATTTATGTTGGTCAATTATTCTAACCCTTATAATTTACTGCCCTAAATGTGTATGAAAGAGGAATATATGTTTATTTCTATTCTAGTTCTAGGACCTAACAATCTTAAATAGAAGTTGCATGTATTCATGCAACACATGATTGTATAACTAAAAAAGTTATGGGAAATTTGGGTGAAGACATATGATATTTCTATAAAGCATAATTTTCAATTGCAAGTTGTTTTACTATGGACTATTAGTGATTTTCCCACTTATGGTATGTTATCTAGATGGAGCAATCAAGGTAGACTTGTTTGTCCATGCTGTATGGAATATATTGATGCCTTCATGCTTTGAAATGGTGGCAAGCAATCTTAGTTTGATAATACTTGAAAATTCTTACCGCTTGATCATCTGTTAAGATGAAACAAAACTGTTTTTCTAAAGAATCGAATAGTGGAAGATCCAACTCCACCTATAAGGTTAGGAATGGACGTGTTAAAGGAAATCATTGAATTACAATTGATGAAGGTCACTAAAGTTAGGTTCAAAGATGCTAATGGTCAAATAAAAAAACAGACAATATGTGAGTGGAAGAAACAAAGTATACTTTATGATTTGCCTCATTAGAGTACTAATTTATAAGACATAATTTAGATGTCATGCATATTGAGAAGAATGTGTTTGAGAATGTTTTTTTTTTATACAGTGATGAATTTATAAGGGAAATCTAAAGATAATGCCAAATCTAAAAAGGACTTGAAGTTATTTTGTCATCGTCTAAAGTTACATTGTGATAATACAACTAGAAAATATCCAAAGGCAAAATATATACTTGATAAGCAAAGTAAACAAGTCTTATGTGAATGGTTCAAGAATATTCGATTTCCAAACAAGTATGTATCTAATATAGCACAATGTGTTGATATATGCAAGTTAAAGTTGTTTGGTATGAAAAGCCATAATTGTCCTGTGTTTATGCAGTGATTACTCCCTATTGCTTTTCACAGTTATTGCTTTCACAAGTACGTGAACCTTGCACAGAGTTGAGTATGTTTTTAAAGAACTCACTATTTCATAAATTAAGGAGGAAGATATGACACATTTGGAAATTTACATTCATTTGGTTTTTTATAAGTTGGAATGAATTTTCCTTCCAAGTTTCTTTAATTCAATGGAACAATTAGTTGTACACTTGGCATATGAAGCAAAACAAGTAGGACTTGTGTAATATAGATGGATGTATCATTTTGAGTGTTATATTAAATTCATTATTTCCATGGTACATGTCCTTTTAATTTCAATCCATTCATTTTCAATCTATTCACATATTGTATGATGATAATTTTTGTGACATTTAAAAATAATGTGAAGAATAAAGCTTGGGTTAAAGGTTTTATATGCAATGTAGTCTTAATTGAGAAAGCCCCATCATTTTGCTTTTGTTATTTTGAACTGCATGTGTATACAAGGCACAAAAGAGTATCTCAAAATCATGATGGTAGAAACTCTAAAATAGTTGATATTCTAGGGAATTTATCAATATTCACTCATCTAGGTATACCATTTGGCAAATCTAAAAGCAGAATGTTGACTAACGAAGCAGATCACACACTTCAAACATATATTCTTTTAAATTATCGTGAAGTAATGTAATATGTCGAGTAAGTTATAATACTAATTCAACTCTTTATTTTGTACTTGTGAAAATGATGATACCTAATATTATATTGTGCAAATTTTATGAAGGTTATACATTGACATGTTGAAGCACACTTTTCCCAATATATCCACTAATGAGGTTGATACAAAGTTAGAGATAAAATTTTGATATTGGTTTGGGTCATATATGAGTATATACTAGCTAATAATACAACTGTAAATTATGAATAATTATTATATAACTAATGTAGATAATGAGTTTTTTTTTTAATTTTTTAGGCAAATAATCCAACAAATGGAATCACAAATCAATTTAGATCTTACCCTATTACACAGTGTGACTATGTATCCCGTTTACATTGTAAATGGGTACAAGTTTCACATTGAAAAATATGGTCCCAAAAAGGCATCAATCAATAGTGGAGTAAGTATTAAAGGTTCAAACTATAGTCAAAATGCATATGACTATTAAGGTCTACTAATCGAGGTGCTACAATTAAAGTATCCTGCACTTTTGATAAAAAGAACCATTTTGTTTAAATGTGAATGGTTTAATCAAATGCCTAATGTTGGAATGAAAGTGCACGAAAATTACAATCTTGTTAAAATAAGCACAAGTTTAATAAATATGAACCGTTTATATTAGCGATACAAGCTTATCAAATGAATTTTCTTCCTTTTTCTAATCACTTTAGACACGATTTAGAGTTAGTAGAATACCCAATTATGAAGAATTGGAGAGTAGATGTAGGTTTAATTAACACCCAAACCACTATAAAATATCAACTATCTCTTCTCCTACTTCTTCTATATCCATCTTTCATTACCTTCCCTCCAATTTTTAAATTTACCACTAATTCAACACCCTTTCTTGCTGCTCAAGGGCAAACAAGTGGTATTAAAGCTTGGTCTCATTAAAACCCTTAATTGTGTGAGCAAAGACTAATGGCATAAAAAGGAATCTATACCTATCTCAAGCCATACATTTTGATGGATCTGACTATATGCATTAAAAGTATAAAATGTAGATATATTTGGATAGCGATGTGATATATATTTGGGATATAATTGCAAAAGAATGGAATCCTTTTACCAAGGTGGTTGATGGAAGTGAAGAATTAATCCCAAGAGAGGGATGGGTGGAAGCTCATTGACAATCAAATGAAAGGAACAAAAAAGCAATGACAATCATTCTTAGTTCCTTGTCAAGAGAGAAGATTGGAAGAGTATAACTCTACCTTACTGCTCATGGAATATGGACAGCTTTGGAGAATTATTATGAAGGCACGACCTTAGTGAAGTCTAACAAATTAGAGATGTATATGACAGAATGAAAGTTATTCATGATGAAATACAATGAAAACATCACTGATATGATGAATAGACTCCTATCCATCGTCACAGACATGAAGAAATTCAAAAGAGTACTTATCAATCATGAGGTAAACACCAAAATACTCAAATCTTTACCTCTTTAAAATTTTGGTGCAAGGGTGTGCAGCATTCAATTGTCAAATCTAAAAATAGGAAAGATGCCAATAGATGTCCTCATTGGCAAGCTTTTTACTCATGAGCTAGCCTTGAAAAAGGATAATGAAATGAAGAAGATGAGGGGGCAAGGGGACAAGAATGAAAAAACTAAAAAGAAGACCTTAGCCCTTAAATCCTCAGCTAAAGACAAAGAGGTAAAAGTTGTCTAAAGTGATAATGATACTGTAAAAGAAGAAGAGGAGCTAGCCATGCTTTCTAGAAAAACCAACGAGCTGATAAAAAGAAGAAAGGGAAGAAGAAAGGATAGAAGGAACTTCAAGATGACATCTCTTAACCTCAAAGAAAAGAACAATGAAGTAACATGCTATATGTGTGGCAAATAAGGCCACATCAAATATGATTGCCCCAATTTGAAAAAAAAAAAAAAAGAAGAAAGGGGGCAAAGAAAACAAGAAAAGTTTCAAAGCCACTAGGGATGACAACTTTAGTAAGGAGGATGAAGATGAGGAAGTATCAAATCTGTGTTTCATGGAACAAGAGGACTCTTCTAATGAGGTAAGTTCTTTACCCCATTTTAGTGAAAATTATGATGCATTTGATGATATAGATGATGAGTTCTTCGAAGCTCTTACTTTGAGATGTGACAAGTATAAGTCACAAATGAAAATTTACAAAAAGAAATCTTAAAACTAGAAAATGAGTTCAACTCATTAAATGAGCTTGTAAGTGAGTTGAAGACTTCAAATGAGCTTAGAAATTAAGCTTAGACTTTGAGATGATGAGTTCAACTCATTAAATGATACTTTAAAAAGAGAAGTAATTGAGCTTAGAAATTCCATTTATAAGTTTCATAAAGAAAAGAAAGCTTTAGATACATTAATTATATCTCAAAGGCCTCCCCTAATAAGACATGGTCTAGGCTTTAATGGAGCCTCCTCATCATTTACACCCCCTCTCACTACCTTTATTAGAGCTTCAACACCTCAAACATCTAGCATTAAGGTAATTGGGAGGAAGAGTGCACCTAGCACTAAGCTAATTGTGCCTAAGGGCAAGGGAAAGACATCTCAAGGCTAATCGGCTAAGCCTAAAAAGGCTAATCATGCATTCATTTACAATAAAAAGCATGCTCACCCTAACATGCACAATGAATTCTCTTATACTCATAATCATTCTTGCACATGCTCACATTCTCACCATCATGGTATGAGAAGACCCCCCTACTCATGCTAAAGTTTTACATAGGAGAAAGACTTATAAGTCTAAGCTTATATGCCACTATTGTATGAAGTTTGGTCACATAAATACTCTGATATATTAGGAAGGTTCACCTCAAATTAGAGGACCCTTTAAGACCTAACCCACAAGGACCCAATTATGCTTGGGTACCTAAAAAAAGTGATTTGTTTTTTTGGTATATAGGAATGTATGACTGCCACTAATGAAGATAATGGATGTTTAAAGCATATGACGAACAATAAAAAGCTATTCATAGCCATAAAAGAGAAAGGAAGTAGCAATGTCACTTTTGGGAATAATGCTAAGGGTAAGGTAATTAACATTGGAACAATTAGTAAGAATGGTTGTTCACTTATTGACAATGTTCTTTTAGTTGATGGTTTATAACATAATTTGTTAAGTGTAATTAATTGTGTGATAAAGGTAATAAAGTCACCTTTGAACCTAGTGAATGTTGGGTTACCACTTTAGCGGATAAAGAGGTAATCTTTACGGGTGAAAGGAGGGGCAATACCTATCTAATTGGCTTAGACAATTTGGCTAACCAATCTTTCAAGTGTCTTGTATCTCATAGCAATGAAGCTTGGCTTTGGTATAGAAGACTTGGTCATGCTAGCATGAAGTTCTTACAACCCTATCTAAAGAAGAACTAGTGGAAGGTCTTCCCAAGCTAAAATTCACAAAGGACAAGACTTGTGGACTTTGCTAAATGGGGAAGTAATATCAAACTTCTTTCAAAGAAAAAAATGTTGTAGGTACCTCTAGACCTCTTCAACTTATCCACATGAACTTAATTAGACCTTCTGAAAATGCTTACCTAGGTGGGAAGTATTATGCATTTATCATAGTTGATGATTACTTTAGGTTTACTTGGGTGTCCTTCCTAACTTATAAGAATGACACTTTTGATGCTTTAAAAAGTTTTGCAAGAAAAGTTCAAAATGAAAAAGGTTACTTCATCTCTTCTATAAGGAGTGACCATGGAAAAGAATTTCAAAATGAATATTTTGAAACTTATAATTTAGAGAATGAGATTTCTCATAATTTTCTACTCCTATAACCCCACAATAGAATGGTGTTCTACAGAGGAAAAATAGGACATTAGTAGAGATGGCTAGAACTATGCTCAATGAGTCTTCCTTGCCTAATTACTTTTAGGTTGAAGCCATTAGTACTTCTTGTTATATTGCTAATCGTGTTTTCAAAAGACCCATTCTTAACATAACTTATGAGCTTTTGAATGGTAGAAAACCTAAGATTTCATACATTAGAGTTTTTGGATGTAAATGTTATATTTTAAATACCAAGGACAACCTTAGAAAATTTACTTCTAAGACAAATGAAGGTATATTTCTAGGCTACTCCACCTCTAGTAAAGCCTATAGGGTTTTCAATAAAAGTAATATGGTTGTTAAAGAGTTTATGAATATTATGTTTGATGAATCTAGTAAACTTTACCTTAGACAAAGTTCTCCTATTGATAGTCTTACAGATAACTTTGAGAAATTGAAGCTATATTCAACACCAAAAGAAATAGTGATTAACCTTGAAGATAATAAGTCATCAAAAGAAAAAAGGAATCCACTAGTTCAAGATAATAAGTAGAAATTCCAGCTCAAGATCTTCCTAAGGATTGGTGATTCTCCAAAAATCACCCAAAAGATCTAATAATTGGTGAGACATCCAATGAAGTAAGTACTAGATCTGAACTTCATGCATTAGATAATAATCTTGCATTTGTTTCTCTATGTGAGCCAAAATCAGTTGATGAAGCTCTTTATGATGAAATTTGGATGATTGTTATGCAAGAGGAACTTAACCAATTTGAGAGAAATAAAGTATAGGAACTAGTTCCTATGCCTAAGGAACACCCTATTATGGGATGCAAGTAGGTGTTTAGGAACAAGTTAGATGAGTAAGGTTTCATTACTGGGAATAAAGCTAGATCGGTTGCAAAGGGAGACAACCAAGAAGAAGACATTGGTTATGATAAAACATATGCCCCCAGAGCAAGATTAGAGGCCATTACGATTCTCTTAGCATATGTTTGTCACATGAATTCTAAACTCTTTCAAATGGATATTAAAAGTGCATTTTTGAATGGATTTACTGAAGATGAAGTTTATGTTGAACAACCTCCTAGTTTTGAATCTCATGCTTTTCCAAATCATGTTTTCAAACTAACTTAAGCCTTATATGGTCTTAAACAAGCTCCAAGAGCATAGTATGAAAGGCTTAGTTTATTTCTTTTACAAAATGATTTTGAAAAAGGTAAGGTTGATACAAATTTATTTGCCAAAAAGCACAATCAAGACACACTCATTGTGTAAACTATGTTGATGACATTATATTTAATGCTGCTAATGAATCTCTTTATGAAGATTTTGCTAAGTGTATGACAAGGGAATTTGAGATGAGCAAGATGGGAGAGCTCGAGTTTTTCCTTAGTTTATAAATCAAGCAAACCAAATAGGGCATCTTCATCAACCAAGTTAAATACACAAAGGATCTCCTCAAGAGGTTTGGAATGGATGGATGCAAAGTAGCTAAGACACCAATGAGTGCTACCATCAAGCTAGACAAAGATGAATTGGGTAAGCCAATTGATGAGAAGAGGTATAGGGGTATGATTGGTTCTCTCCTTTATCTCATTGTTTTTATACCCGTCATTATGTTTAGTGAATGCATATGTGCTATTTTTTCAATGATGCCCTAAGGAATCTCATTTAAATGTTGTTAAAAGGATTCTTAAGTATCTACATGACACATTGCATTTAGGGCCAGGGTATCTTAAGAATTCATCATTTATTCTTCTTCGGTATTTGGATGCAATTATGCCAGTAATTTATTAGATAGAAGGAGCACTTCTAGAACTTACCAATTTAAGAGAATGTTTAGTTTCTTAGTTTAGTAAAAAGCAAGTTTTAGTTGTCTTATCCATAGTCGAAGTGGAATATGTGATGATGGGTTAATGTTGCACCTAAGTTCTTCGAATGAAATAATAACTCAGGATTATGGTAAGGTTGTTGACCGTATTCCCATCAAATGTGATAATACAAGTATAATAGATCTTTCAAAGAATCCCATCTAACACTCTAGGAGTAGATACATTAGCATTATGCATCATTTTCTTAGAGATCATGTCCAAAATAGCCATGTGGTGTTGGAATTTATTAACACTAATCATCAACTTGCAGACATTTTCACTAAACCCCTAAATTAAGAAAGGATGAACTTCATTAAGAGGGGGCTAAGGATTTTGGATGGAAGCTCCCTAGGGTGAAAAATTGATCTCTACTCACATTCTTCATTATGTTTGTCATTTTGATTGATTGAATGATATGTTTGATAATTATATATGTTGAATTAATTTGGATGTGTTAATTATTTAAGCTATTGAGCTTTATTATGCCTAATTACTTGAATTAATCATCACTATATTAAGTGGATCACATCTAGGAAGGCAATATTTTATTCTTTCATTTTTTTTTTACCTTGTAATTCGCAGTAACGATTGTTAATTTGCAATTGCTATTTACAGGCACTCATCCATTTTCTATCAAGCTTCTAATTCGTTGTCGCGATTCTAAATCACCACTACTAATTATTTTAAAATTCAAATCTTTAACCATTGACTCTTTCATTTTTTAAGGAATTCTTATCTATTACTCATAAAATTTGTAATTGGCGATCGCAACCTAGTATTAACGACTGTGAATTTTAGTAACTGTCAGGCATTGATTAATTTGATGGTCAACCCATGCCAATCCCTTATTTAATGTAATACCATTTTGTTACCATTTTCTATTAGGTTTCTACCTATTTAAACCATCCTAAGACCCATTTATTCTACTTTTAACTTTTCTCTTCATCTATAACACATTTCTTCTCTCAAATCTTCCAAACTCTCTTAACTTTCCTAAATGGCACGTAAAAAAACTAACCAAAGCAGAGAAAGGGAAAGGCATTGCCTAACTTCCTAGCCCTCTTGCCCTTCACGTAATGAAGGGAATTATTAAATAAGAAAAGGACAGGTATAAAGCCAACTCCAACAAGATAATCCAAACAAATAAGATTCCCTCAACCTTTTTCCTTTAGCCACTTAGAATCAAGGATAAAATTCATGCTTTTCTATCAAACTTAGGGTGGAAAGAGTTTATCTTCAGAGATGAAGTCAGGTGTGAAGAAATTGTCAAAGAGTTCATATGTACTGTCACTTTGAGCAGGAGAGTCAAATTAAAAGTAGGTTCATATGGGTTAGCTTACTAGGCTTTTGGGGACCCCCACTTTATTACTTGCAACTAACTTTCTAACATGTTCAACCTTCAAGTAGGAGATGATATTCCATTCATCACCTCTGCTTTTCATATCATTTATTCTAAATTTTATCAGAGATATCCATTGAAATCAAACATGACCCAAAAACATCTTTAGGCAAATATATTCGAACCCTTCCAAATTGGCTTCTTCACCAGATCATTACCTTTTCAGTAAATGATAGGGGTGATGGGAAAAAAAAAGTTTCCCAAAAAGACCTACCATTTCTGGTTTGACTAACAAAAAATAAGCCAATTCAAACTGGTCGATACCTTGTAGATTAATTGATTCATATGAGTACCAAACCTAAAAGCCAATTTCTCCTCCTCTCTTATGTCACAAATCTATCATTATGTAGGAGCCCTTAATAAGGAAAATGAAAAATTTCTCACTAAGAAATACTTGTCCTCCCAAAACTTTCTTGATTTGCCCTATCTTACAAACATCAAGGCTATCCATCTAAATACTTACATTTACACCTTAGGTCTATTGGGGTTAAGAAGCATGAAACTACTCAAGCCCAAACCAAAATCCAAAACTTCTACCATCTCTCTCTCTCTCTCTTTTCTATTAACAAGAAATTGGACAAGATGATTTATATGATAAAGAGGATAGTTCTTCTTCTTTCCCACCTCCACAGTGATTTAGTGGACCTTCAAGAGAAGGTGGGTGCAACACCTTGCCATCTCCCAAATTTTGAAGATTAGGAGGATACTCCAGAAGAAGTGGAAGACCAAAGGGTGGAAGAAGAAGATGAAGGACATGTTAAGGAGGAGATGAGGATGTTGGAGAGTTTGGAGATGATGACATTTTTCCAATTTTCTAATTTTTCTTGGGCTTGTAATTTTCTATCTTTTTTTCTTTATTTTATTTGTCTTATAGCCTAAGATTGTGATCCTACAACTTTATGTTTATTTTTATGTTTATCTATGACTATATCAATAAAATTTCAAGTTTTTGTTCCCTTTATGGTTATTCTTTATTTGCATCACTTTATACCATTTTTATTATTATCTTGTTCTCTTTTTTTGATCTTGACAAAGGGGGAGAGAAATAGTGAAAGTTATTACATGGCATAAGTAAGGAGTATAATTTGAGGGGGAGTAATCTAAATTAGTCTATTTGCATTTCAAGTTGGCATTTTAATAGGTTTAATTTGCTAAACTAAGTTAACCATTTCAACTTCACACTTGAAATTCTTTATCCTTTGCAAAATCAATCTAAGTAGTCAAAATAAAAAAGAAGGAGATTGTTGGACTAGGTTGGTTAAACCTAAGTCAAAACCCTCTTTTTGATCTTGAAAATGTAGATTGACATTCTTTATCATCTTTTTTAAGTGTTGTATTTATGGTTTTTAAGATATTTTTACATTGGAAGTTGAATAGGAGTCTAAGTTTCAAGCATTATGAAAGGCATCCTAATTCACGGCCAAGAATCTCTAATTCATGACTGCGATATAGAAAAAGGAATGAATAACTTTGGTCCAGACTAGTTCACAAAGCAAATTACTGCTACAACCTAACAAAGAAAGTAATGAAGACTAAATAGTCAAATTTGTTGTTACCATCATCTTAAGAATCATAACTGCCACTTTTGGAGTTACCTAGAAGGAACTAACTCCACAACCAAAGCTTACCAAATGTCCAAGATAACCATTAACATATCAAAATTTGTAAAGGTGAAATAGTATTTGATACTGCGACTTATTGAAGCAACCTCTCTTTATCAAATAGATGAATTCACTGTGCCAATCGTGTCCAATAGGAAGTTTACCCACGACTGTGACTTTTGGTTAATTGGAAAAACTCAACGACTACTTTTCTTGGCAGACTAATAATAGCATGCCATGTGGACTAGCCATTAAATACAAATAGGATTTTCTACCGCGATTTCAACAAATTTGGTGTAAGAAGAGAAATCACGATCACTAATGACTAGTCACAATCGTGAAATGTGTCTAACATGTTTTTAATACAAGATCTACCTAGCATGCCTTAATGATTTAGACATAGTTTATTTTTAACATCTCTTTGGTGGTTATTGCCTATAAATACTCCATCAAACAGATATGAATGAAAGAGAATTACATTGAATATAACTAAACTCTTGCAATTTTATTTTTCAACCATCAATTCTTTATGTATGAGTTGGTGTTATTAAGTGTAAGCATTAAACATCATTGTAATTAGATTTGAGAGTTAGCCTAGTTATAAAACTCTTGTAATAGGTTAAGTATGAGCCTTAAAACACAAGTTGTAAGGTTGTGTGCGAGCCACAAAACACAAAGTATATAAGTATGGTGCGAGCTTGAAAACACCATTTAGAGTTAGGGGATACCCAATTATGAAGAATTGAAAAGTGGATGTAGGGTTAATTAACACCTGAACCACTATAAAATATTGTGTCACCATATCTTCTCCTACTTCTTTTATATCCATCTTTCATTACCTTCCCTCCAATTTTTAAATTTACCACCAATTCAACCCCTTTTCTAGTTGTTCAAGGGCTAACAACCAACATATTTACAAATAGACATTTTTATCAAAAATTTTGTTGAGTTTTTGGAATGATTTATCGATCATTTGGCTGTCATCATTTCATCAGTAAATTTTTTGACCAATTGAAATTTTCATTAGTAAGACATTACTGACAAACACTTCACCGACAAAATGCGTCTGTCAGCATTCTATTGATAATTGGAGATTAGTGACGAAATTGACTTCTTTACTGATGGAAACTTTTGTCGATAATTGATTAGCTTCTTAAAGTGATAGTTGAGATCAAGTTAATGGATACACATCGCCATACATAGAGACTTGTATGTTTCGTATTATATTATTATACAAAAACACTATTAATATATGATAATAATAT
Organism: Omphalea diandra; assembly: GCA_949677035.1. NCBI lineage: Eukaryota > Viridiplantae > Streptophyta > Magnoliopsida > Malpighiales > Euphorbiaceae > Omphalea > Omphalea diandra. Next base: position 96,016 of record CATIWR010247158.1, read on the forward strand.
TATTATTACTATATATTTACACATATTAACATATAAATGAATATAAATTCATAAAAATCTAATATAAAGATATCTTATTGCAACTATTTTGATTCTTCAATAGAATACTTCCATCTAAGACTTTCTCTGATATCATTTAAAACAATACTAAGAAACGAGTGGATCACAAGGGTTCCCACTAGAAAAAAGTCTTTAAGGAGACTAAAGATTACTATTAGGCTATTTTAGGTAAGAAAACAAACTTATTTTGTATGTTGCTATAATTCCATAAATATATACAAAGCATTATTTATATTGCTATATGCACATAACAATTTATTTACTTTGGGTGTACTTTACTTATATGTAGAAACACTATATTTTAGAATTACTATTGATGCTCTAGCCAAAATTGCATAGAGAAAGAAAGTTAAAATCACTATACTGACATGTTACATAACCTACAAGAGGATGGAGAGACATCTACTTTTGTTACACAAGTAACATGAGAGCACCAATAAGAACTTTAGGCTTCCCTAAGTTTATAAGGCTATAAAAGATGCATTCAAGAAAATGTTTTAGCTAATCAGCAAGAACAATGTCATGTTGCCACATTATAAGGTATATCACATATGCTTAGTTAGTATTCTAAACCCTTCATCTTTATTCTTTATTTGAACTTGTACATTATGCATGAATATTAGAATGTTGTTGCATTATTTATTCTATAGCAATTTGTAGATAAATGGTTCATGGACGATATGAAATGTTTAATATATTCTGTTGTATCCAAAGTGTATTGATTGTATGAGCTATTTTGATTATTTGTCAACATAAAGATATGTTCATTTTATAAGCAACACACTATTGAAATTTCTATATGCTTGTTGTAAATTTTTTTTATCTTTTTTATTTTATATATAATGAACACATTTAATTGAATATATATTTGTACCTTACATAGGTAAGCTAGAAAGGAAGACCAATTGCTACCCCTTTATAAACTTTTCACAGAGCTATACACGAATAAAATGGAGGGTGAAACTTTCATTAATAGCAAGAGTTTATTTTTTGATCTAATAATCTAAAAACTTTTATCTTTTTTCATTAAGTCTTACCTGACATTTTTAATATCTACTAGGGGGTATAGGCGATAGAAGGGCTAGTTGATCTAGAGTAGAGAGAGTATGGATGAGTCTCTATTGTACTACAGTGTAGTTAGCAACGAGAAGAAGAAATGAGTGTTCTACCTTAGCTTTACGACAAATGAGTTCTATAAAGCTACTACAACTTCTTCTTCATCATTATTTATTAATGTTAGGCACTCTACAACAATGGAGCAATAACTTTAGCAGATGCAACAACAACAACAACAAATAGCTCAACAGTAAGAGTGATACAACAAATGATATAATGCCATGAGGCATATCAATAATAATTGATATAACAATAACAGTTGTAGGTATAATAGATACAAGAGTTGTTGTAGTAGTTCTTTCAAATTTATTAGTGTAATTCAACTCCATTAACCACTGGTCAAGACTCTATCTGGCATCAGTGTCCTCTTTATGATATATATATATATATATATATATATAT